>MJUU01046098.1:148769-165350 GCA_002080025.1 Modiolus philippinarum | reverse complement strand
GGGGGGGGGGGGGGGGGGTGCACGGAAAGTGTTTCCAGCCCACGGACTAATATATGTAATTCCTAATTATACAGTTTTCATTTTTTTCAGATTACAAATGCAGAATAATTCGTAAAAGGTTCCGCACATCTTAGTGTCTCGCCTGCTCACTCCTCTATCATTTTAATTTGGCCTTTATTAAGATATGTGGTTGCTAAGTAGAATTCCAAGTAATTACTCGTCTATGGAAATTTACCAAAATAGAAATACAAGTTTTTTGTAAATCAAACCATTGAAAAATATTTGTTTTGACTAAAATACATCCAAAAAGAATGGTTCCTAACAAGAATTCCCCAAATTGCTTGTCTTTGAGAGTTTCAGGAAATTTACCAAAATAGGAAACACATTTTTTTATTCTTAGTTTTCAGAATTGCGTCTCTCATATGAAAATCTGGCTACAAATTTGATTGTATGCAAAAATTTCAAAAATTGTTAGTCGTGGACATTTTCAGAAAATTTACCAAAGTTGGAACCCGAATAAATTCCAAAAGTTAATTGTTCATCTATAGACTACATGTATATGCAACAATGCTATATCAAAATTAAACTCTTTTGTCCCAATTTTGTATAAACGTTGTTGATATATGGACCTAAAGTAAAAAATTAGCCAAATTCATTAATGCGAAAAATATAGGTCAAGGTGACATAATTCTAGTAGGGATGTTGGTTACTACTAAATATGTTATCTTTTACCAAACATCATCTGTCTAAGGCATGTGGGTGCTGAGAAATGATGAAATCCAAAAAAAAAATTGATTGAAAAAAAGGTCACCAACTAATGGCAAAATACGGAAAATTTTGATTTTTTTTTCAAAACTTTACTTGGGATTCAATAATAAAGTTGCAATGATTATATTGTGTCAAAATTTCATTTATATTGAACATGTTATGTGAAAGTTATTAAAAGTAAAAAAAGTTTAACATTAGGGTTAACCAAATGTTTACGACGACGCCGACGTCGACGACGACGATGACGGAATCTATGGCCGCTATGTCTCGCCTTCGCGACTTTCGTCGCAGGCAAGATAAAAAGTGTGGAATATAAAGTGGTCTTAATCGTGGTACAATTTAAGCAAACAAGATGGAAGATCTTTAATGGATCATTAATGTATGGCGGTTTACTTCGTACTTTAAGGGAGTATGAGGGTCAGAAATTTTGTGATTAGAATTAAACCACTGACCTCAAGTTTTAAAGAGCTTTGCTTAAAGAGCAATATGAGCAAAATAATTGAAAATCCATGTGAAAATGTTGGAGATACGAGACGTCAAAATTTTTCGGGAAATGGTTTTCTCCATAGTTTTCCTTCTATTTCCATTAGTTTTTTATATGCCTTAAAATATATGAAAATATAATTGGAAGTTTATAAAACTTTATAAAATGTCTATTTTGTGCATTTTAAAGTGACCTATGACCAAGAAAATTTCATACATGTGCAAAAACATCAACCCTGTTCGAGTAAATGAAACTCAAGGATATCGAATGCTTCAGAAATCTGACATCCATACCCCCATATTCTGTTTTCTGTTGTTTGCATTTGATGTAAAAATTAAATTATTAAATCGAGGAAAACCTAATGCCTAGCATGGGGTCGATCGGTGTATGCCAAACTAGACCTTCTTAAGTTTTGATATGAATAAATTTGTATGTAGTAAGTTTTTAACCACACAAGTTTGCTGCACATGGTTTGTGATTTTCATTAGAAGCACTCCGAGATCATGAAAGGGAGTTACAATTCAAAATGCATCTAAACAACGTATCATTCAATCAAACATAAATTGAAATTCGATTTAATGCATACAAGAGCATAATGAAAAAAAACATTTCAAGAACATTTAAAATCTGATAACAATTAAAAATTTCTATTGACATTTCTATTTTTTTGCATTGTATCTTCGGCACTTTTGATGTAAATTTGATACCAAATGGGATTTTATTTATCACTGTATTTTAGAACTCTGCTGATAAATAATATCCATCAATTTTTCAGAAACATGAAAGAAGTTCATAAATGCACCCTTTGTTTTATATCACAGATACATATGATCCTAGTATAAATTCATTGACTTGCAAGCGATTATTTTCTTTGGCACTTACAACCAAACCGGATTAAGTATAATTTTTTGTTCGTTTACACAATACAGATTATTGACCTTATCATGCATTCTCTGTAAACATGAAAACCTCACCAAAAATATTTACAGTCTTTATATTTTATTTAATATGCGTGTTGATTTGGTCGATTTAATTAGACATATAATTGCCATATAGTCATCAGGTCTGATTTAGAGCACGCCCCTTTATTATGACAGCACTCATCAATTACATACAATAATTTGCATGATTCTTTACATGTCAAAGTGTTGATACGTGGACAAAAAAAAATGTCAAAATGATGATTGTAAGAATTGAAAAGTATTTTCCTGTGCCTGTAAAAGTTGTTCTTTTATTGTGTACAAAATTTTCGTCCTGATGTTCAGAAATGAAAAAAGTCTTTTTTGGGGATGGTAAATTTTTTTTTTCTTTTTTTTTTGCATACTCATACGGTGTATCGAATTTTACGTCAATTGTGAAAAATCTCGTGGCATTTAATGAATTCAAAGTATTTTATGACCATATGAATACCAAAAGATATGTTCATATATGTTGGTTTATTAACATTTGCAGTGGGTCTATATTTTTATTCTTCTTTTTCCGATTCTGGAACAAAAGTTACAGAACTAGTTTTTAGAAAAAAGTTGTACAGAAGTTTCATTCAAATTTCAATAGATTGAGTCTGCTATTTTAATAAATAAAATAATTGTGTATTGGTGCATTGGACTACCGACTAGGATTAAAAATGTAACAAAATGTGTTGCAAATTCTATCATGCGTTGCATACATAGCTGAGAGCTTATTAAAAATCCTCTTTAAGGTTTTTGATATCCACTTTTATTTTGAATAATGAATGAACGTTTCTATTGATAATTATATGTTGATTGTTGGCAACTATTTTTTCATTAAACAATCCTGTAAATATCTTACTTTCAAGTATAATTCGTATAATTGGTAAAGATGTGTTACAATTACAGTTATTTGGATGGATTAATACAAAATTCAAATTAAAAGGCAGCATGAGCTCCCTACAACCCCCCCCCCCCCCCCCCCGAAATCCGCAAAAAGAAGGGTTTAAATCCTACACTGATAAAAAAAAAACCTACAAATTGATTGCCAACTGAAAGTAATCGGGAAATGTCGAAATTTCTAGTGCTATATTTTAACGAGTCGGATTTCGATGATACAGTTTTATGTTTGATCAGCAATGTTTTGCCATTTTAAAAAGAAAATGCATGCATTTGAAATAAAAGGGACAACAGGAAACACCTACAATGGCTGAAAATTATAATCACATGCCACAATCTGCTAGGAACTATACAGGAAAAAGACAAACTTAAACAACGATAGGAACTCGGGACAGCCGGACTTCGTACCGGCACTAGCAAATGCCAGCGGTACAGTTAAACCGCTTTATGGGTACCAAACCTCCCCTTTGTATGTCCCGTTTCCCTATAGTTAAGTAAACACACGAATAAAACCCAATACAGGTAGACTACTAACTCCATGACCACAATCTTGAAAGGAGAGAATATGACAATACGTAATTTTGAAAGATGGGTCAAGGGGTGCTCGCCGCTAAACTGTCGGCTAGCTAAAGGAGCCTAGTCTGCTGGTAAAACACTGCCGCACTACGGAAGAAAAATCAAACTCAAAACTTTCCGCAGGATTTGGTCAAGAATCATGGTATATTTCAGTAGACATCGACAGTATCAGTGAGAGGCCAGTATGTATTTATAATTTTCAGGTCACTAGATCTCAAAGCTAATCTAACGGATGCAAGCAGAGTATCTTGTCAATATCCCCTATTACGTAAAAAATGTAAATTACGTCCCAGCTTTTCTGGATTTTTAATCAGTTTCTGGCATATGTAAATTTCCGAAATGGCCATACAGCTCATTAAAATAAATGCAATTTGAGTTAACATATGTGAGATGGTCTCATGTTCATTTACTCCATATCCTTTCGTAAAATATTTATTGTCATTAATTTTGAACGTTTCTATCGTTTCGAGGTGTTTAAAATGTCTCGAACGTATGTTATGAAAGGACAACTTATTGTTCTAACTTTATTTTTTTAAATTCACGTTTCATTTGTAAAACATTATAAAATATATATCAGTTAAATAGAAAAGGGGTTTGATGTTTATTTCAAAAGCGCGATTTTCATTGGACTATTCATCTGTATATTTAAGTATTCTCTTTTTTCGTTTCCTTCTGTTCACGCATATCATATTAACATTACTCGTTCTTCTCAGCGATTGGTCAACTATCATAAATGTCTCCCTCACGATTAGGTTGGCTTTGCATTATCTCATTGTGACGGGAGGATTAATTGATGACGTTACATACTGTTGTTATGTCTACTTCGAATGAGATTTGTCTTTGTAAGAATGAATGAAAGTTTAAACTTAAATCGGCGCGGCTGTAGCAAATAACGACAAACAGGATAATAATCAAACACTTTGATTAACATTTGTGAGCATACACTCAAATTTTTCCCCTTTTTAAAACAAATAATTGTCAAAAACAAATCCATTATTTTTCACCTATTGTGATGTAAAATTTTAAACTGATTCAAATAGTTATTCATAAACTCTGAGATCGATAACAATTTGGCCAATATTAAACATTATTATACCCCAGTATATGAACATTACTACTAAAATTTCTAAAATAAAATTACTATTTTTCACCTTTTCCAATTTTGTAACTATTTACCGGTCAATAGTTTCTCAGACTATTGACTGCCGGAATGAATATTTTTCCCGAACTTTTTTCTTGCTTCCTATTGGATAAAAATTGGATGATTATTCAGAGTGCTCTGAGATCATTGTTTCCAAGTGATAACTCTAAGCTACAGTGAACACTATTCATTTTGCAGCAAAAAAATGTTGACGAGTAAAGATGTAATTGTTTATATGGCAATAAGAATATGTAGAAATGTAGAAAAAATACTAGGAATGAGGAAATATCATTCACAGCTGATATAAGAATTGTGAAATTTTTTTTTTTTTTTTTTTTAATATATTAATAAAATGCTAGTCAATAAGGATAAAAAAAAATAGCATAGCTTTAAAAAATAATTATAGCAGTTACAATAATTTTAGTCTAATTTTGGAATTATTCAAAAACTTACCCCCAATTACATATGGACCCTCTGACAAAAATATCTTCAGTAACAATGTGAAAATTTAACTATCGAGATGTGAGAAATTATCGTAATAAACCGGAAAACAATGTTAGAGATTTTTTCTCTAATTCCTACTCAATTTATTTGACGTAAAGCGATCTCCGTAGTCTACAGTCTCAAGTATGCCGCCATTTTGTTGCTATAATCGTTGCTATGTGTATCATTGCGCCTTTCATTGAAAGGGGTGTTGAGTGTAATATTTTTGACAAAAAATGTCATATTATCAATAAATTCAGATATATTAGTCATAAAATGTAAAAATCAATTCACTAGACAATGATGCAGGTGTTAATTTCATCAAAATCCGGTTGCACTATTTCTAGAAACTGACACGAGACAACCAATCAGCAAGTGAGATCAATGTCTAAACATGTTGATTATTAAGTTCATCTAACATCATTTGGTGGGAAGTATTTATTTTGAACAAGAATTAGAGAAAAAAGCTTCCTAGCATAAAACTGTAGTAGAAGTTGCGCCGACAAACCATGTACCATACATTTGGAAGAACAGACGGATAATTAAACAGGGGTAATTCAATTTGCCCCCGAATTTTCGTTGCAGGGGCATACAAAATTATGCAGCTCTGGAGGCACTTTTAGAAAAACGATACGGGTAGCACCATAAAATATCAAAACAATCACCAGATAACACTCTCGAACGAAACACTAACTTTTGCTTGTTCAGTTACTTAGATTGCAAATTTACATTTTTTATGTATAAATTGGTTGCTTGAAAGACCGGTACTGAACAGTTTTATTCAGTATGTATTTATAATAATATTTTGATGCAGGTGTTCGTCAAGGTGATATTATTAATCCTAATATGCTTTTTGTCTATTTATTATGATTTTGATTATATCATACAAATAATCACCATACACCAGACAAAAAATTCTTTTCAATACTTTTCCAATAAGGTTACAATGTTAGACGATGCTAACAATTGGCAGCAATCCTTGATCAAATATGGTCCTGTCAGATACTATTGTTGAAGGATTTGTCTAAGGACTATCTTAACCTAGTTTTGTTCGAATTTGTTGTTTGAGAGAAAGGTCTACGATTAATTTAGTTCTCTGTGGGCGAGCTTCAGGGTAATATTCGATGCTTAGATATGCTGAGCATGATCTTGATTCCGGTCGTTAGTTGATGTCAATTAACCTGTAAAAGTATGCTTATCACCAGCAGTCATAAGCAGGCAAAAAATGTAAGGATCTATTATATTATCGTAGGTGTGTGTCAAGGTGATATAATCAAACCTTGTATATCCTTTGGATCTATTTATGATGATTGCTGATAATGATTTTACATTCACTGTCAAGATTATATCAGTTTACTAAGTCCGAGTTTATATCTTTAAAATAATCACCAGCCAGAGTATTTTTGAAAAAGAAAATATTCCCCTATGTTACAATGTTAAACTAATCTCCCAGTTCGCAGCTTTTGATGTAATGCCGTACATGCCAGCTACCTTTGATGATAGGTCCATCCAATACCAATTGTGGCCATGTTTGCTTCCAGTTAAATGTTAGCATGTATTTAATTTGACGTAGGTGTGTGTCAAGGCAAAATATATTTTTGTCTATTTAAGTTGACTGCTGATCAGGATTTTGAATTCAAACTTAAAATAATGTCAGATTTATACTAAGTCCCAGCAAATGTTGGTGAAATGCAAAACTTTGTTCAAGTTAAGAATCCATCTAAGGACCATCGTGACCAAATTTAGATTCCAATTCGCTGTATTAAAGACCGGCGATAAAACACTTATAATGTGTTTAATTCGATGTAGGTATTCCTCAGGGTGCTATAATCGAAACTTAAATATCTTGTTGTATATTTTTCACGAATCTGTCCTAAAATTTATATCAGATTACTTCATTTGTGCTTATATCTTAGAATAATCACCGGACAAAATAAAACATTTGAACGAGTTTCCAAAAGTTACAATTTAAAACTAAGCTCTCGTTTCACAGTTATCTTTGGTGAATTGCAGACCTGCCAAATGCCTATGTTGAAGGGCCCATCTAATTACCATTATGAACAAGTTAAGTTCCAATAAGTTGTTTCAAAAGCCGGCGAAAACTCGTAGAATGCATTTCATTCGATGTAGGTATGCGTCAAGGTAATAAAATCTATTGTATTATATGTATTGTTTACTAATGTTGATTGATCATGATTTTGAATTCACACTAATGTGTGACTATGTTTTCGACCATTGTAGGTGTTTCCTGTTATCTTTTTATTCTATTCTTAAAGTTATTTTCAGGTAACTATAAATCTTGAAAATAAGCACTAGCTATCACAAAAATTCATATTTCGGGAGTGTAAAAAAATCTGTTGAAAAATTATTTGAAAAAAAAATAAATTAACAAAACATTTTCCTTTCTATTACCGGTTTCATTGCAGATTTTACCCTAGTTGGAGGGTAAACTAAACAAATGTCTACCAAAGAAGAGTAAGGTAACATGACAAGAGATCTCGATAAACTATCATGGCAAGTCAAAACCTTGGTTCAAAATTATCTAAGTGAAGTGTTTACTTTATTAATTGCAGTCCTTTTTGTAACCTTACGATAACCTTGATACAACAGAGCAGAATTGGAGATCAAAGATTTTGTAAATGATTTTGGTCACTTTAAGGAATAACAAGAAATCTTTGATTTCCACTCTGTTAAAACTCCGTAAATAAACCTAATTCTTTTGTTATGTATAAGCTCCATATTTTCCAACTTGATTCACAGCAGACGTGAACACTAAACAGCATTACTATTCAATACACAATAAAGGATAAAGAGAAAACAAACGCACACGAGACAAAGTCTAGAGAGCTACAATTGCATTTAGCTTGGAGGAACTAAGTCTTCTTGCTTTCTATTTGTAGTTATGGACATTTTTACACATATTTGACGCGATTCGATATTTGAAATAATACAAATATATGCTTCATTCTGTTGTTCTCTCTGTTCATTCGCATTCATTTTCAATTTTCAGGAACAAAATACGACGGTGTTGTCACCTTCTGCAAGTAAAATATTTGACAAAAAAAAAAACAGTCTTTCATTTTTCTTAGGAAAAATATGAAATAAGATGCAGATATCTTTTGTAATCATATTTCCATATAATTGGAATATATTGTACTTACCAATTTGGCGTACACCGCACTGCACTTACCAAAATTTGAAGTAATGTCGAAAATAAACAGAACAACAAACAGCCTAATGAAAAATAAATCATTGACATGTATTCCAATCAACAAGCAACAATTCTATACTAAAAACGTAACATTTAATTCGTTAGATGTATAGAAATCCAAAGATGAAATTGGCGTGTTCAAAATGTTGACCTACCCCTCGTCGGTTTTCCTTCAATAGCTTTCTGAAAAGCGTTATTTGTACTAAAGTAAATACCCGTTTCGGTTTTCAGATGGGAGGAGAGCCGAAACGCAATATTTATAGAATACAATGAGAAAATGTACAACGGAAAGACACTCTCAAACACTGACCTTTTCTTGCCGAAGCGGGGCGCGTCAGCCATCTTTGGCAGCACTTACCAAAATACACGCTGCACTTACCAATTCGATTGGACCCCCTGAGTAGCTCATTACTTCCATATAAACGGATATGTACTTTGTCAAGTTGCATGATGCTACCTGTTATATCTGAGGAAAAGAAAATAAGAAATTCTGTAAAGAGTGATGTGTGTAAAACAAGATACATGAACATCGATAAAAAATATTTAAAAATGAAATGCAAAACATAGGGATCAAAACTGCAATTATTCAACAAAATCACTGCACACTTTACCTCAAACTCGAATAGTAAACATCGGGCATTTTATTTTCTTCAAATTATAATGAAGAGGTATGGAGTAAGTGCATATAAAGCAAATCTCTATAAATACATTATAAATACAAGCAATGAATAATTTTCACCAATGGAGTCACCTGGAGGTCTAAAACAATGAGCTTTTCTCATACCTCACAGTAAGTTCAAGACGGTCCCGGTTTGCGCGGAATTCATTGCAAGATGTCGAGAAACGCTACATCCTTGTTATTTCACGTCATGAATGCAGGATCGTCCATTACCATGAAATTTAGTGGCAAAGTGTTCCTGCAATCTTTCAAGAATAGATATATGTTTAGGTTATCAATTTATTTGATGCAAATGAAATTCAAACCGCAAGCATGGTAAAATTTGAATGAGTTCGCGTAATGTGACTACCTTGTGCCTGTTAAGTATTTTTTAGGAAAGAAATGAATAGTTATCTGGAGTTGTACACCATAAAGATATCGATTTGAAACCTTTTCCAAATTGGTTAGTGTCTGATGTCGCAACTTCGTGCGTAATACCGTAGGGGTAAAGTTTAGCCCTTTAAGTGGTTATCTGCTTTAAAATTGCTATACAGTAGTATTTTGAGCAAATTAATCTGTATTTAAGTGTAAAACGGAATTAAGAGACAGACTGATGCATCTACCTTTTCATAATTCACAACTTTAACTCTTTACATGGGCATAATAACAAAATAACCGAACAGAGTTGTCAAGAGCCGAAATCCAGGGGACAAATCGGGTGGGAACAATCGGAAAAATGTCGATCGCAATGGTCCTGACTTGGTTCAGGCGTTGCAAAAGAAATTGTGGGTTAAACCGGTTTTATGACATTCCAGACCTCCCCTTCCATTACGGTAGTGTCCAGTAGCTAAACAGCAATTGCTTTTAGAGATTTCACGAAAATCGATACTGACTACCTACACCGGACTGCGACAATGACAAAATATGGAAAATCTCAAAAGAAAAATATAAATGTCTTCAACATTTTAAGGTTTTCTTTATATTTCAAATACTGAATACTTTATTATCTTTTTACTCAAACGCCCTCAATAGATGTACATAAGATTGCTTTTTGAGGGTAGGAAAGGGATATTTTAGGAAAGGATATAGAGTAAATAAAAATAGACCATAACACATGTGTTACCTGCAACTGTAATTATTTTAATGAACTGTATGGTCATTTCGGAAATTAATTCCTTATCAGCAGCACTAGAACCCAAACAAAGAGAAAAAAATGCTAAAAATGTCCTTATTCCGGAATCTCAAGAAAGTAAATTTCAAATACCCAATTCCCAAGGAAATGTTTTTTTTTTCAATTATGTATCCCAAAATTTGATAAAGCATTTCCCAGATCCCGTGAATGGTTCATCATGACATCAGCTAATAAAATGGCTGAACCCAGTGTCTCGAAAAGGTTCTGCTCCTCACTTAAGTCTGTTGAGTTTCTAAGATTTTCAATTTTGTTTTCTTCTTTTATTTCATTTAATTTTTCAGTGTTTTTAAGTAAAGGAAGCAAGTTTGGACAGGGGAGCCCAGTAACATTCCGAAATAAAATAATGCTTAAGCTTTTGTGACTTTGATTTTTCTGAATCTGATTCACTACCTCTGTTTAATTCTTTGAATCATATTTAAATAGTTCGAGATCTACCCATCCACTTACATTACAGAAAAATGCAAAATTTTCAATGTAAGATTAACGTGGGAATTTCGAAAAAGAATTTACAGTATTATAACCTAAACATATACATAGTTTATGGATCTGTTCTGAACAACGGCAGTAGAATATCAAAGGAACAAAGTACAAGATTACATAAATCAAAGTCCAGAGACAAGGCAAAATCAAGAACACCAGAAGACGGTAGACCAAAGACACTACATGCCCACAAAACACACAACAACTACATATATAACACAAAAAACTAAAGAACTAACAGTGTGAGCTCTCAAAAAACAGAGTGACACCAGGTGCTCCGGGAGGGTCAGCTTGTCCTGCTCTGTATACAGCCCCCGTCACACTGTCAGTGGGTCAATTCAGGGTAAAGTCAAAACCGGTAATGTTAAATCCGGGAAGACGTGAATCTAGCGGAAATAAAATGAATGTAGAAGTGAAATTGGAACTAGAAACAACTCCTGCTATTTAATTTTTCTGCCTTGTCATGCATTTTTAATTAAACATGTATTTTGAAAAAAAATGTCAGCAAGCGTTTCTCACAGTATAAATTTCCGAAATGGCCATACAGCTCATTAAAATTATTGCAGTTGGAGTTAACATATGTGTTATGGTCTCATGTCCATTTACTCCGTATCCCTTCGTAAAATATTGCCAAAGCTAATCTCCCGACACCTGAAACGGTTTTCAGGGGCTGTGTCTGCAGATCTGCCAGACAAGTCCCCGAGTTGCGGTTATCATATGGTATAGTTAGGTCATGTAATATAAAAAAAACTCTTGTATATTTTTCTAAGGAGAACAGACTCACTGGGGTCGTATAGAAGGCTTAATGTCCTGCCCCTACCCATTTCTCCTTCTTTCCAGAGGAAAAAAAACTCCATTTGACTTATATTTCTTTCCTCTTTTAGTTATATATATTTTTTTAATTGGTTAACTTGGTGTTGTCCTGAAATAGTTTGAGTATTGCGCATTGGATATATAAAACTGTAACTAATCAATTAATCAACCAAAGCTTTCCAGAAATGTGAATTAAAATTAACAAGACTGCAAGACGTAGCCATATGTCCCCCGTCACACATAAAACTGTAACAAAATGTTCAATCGATTGAAGGATTTGAACAAGTATTCTATCAAAGGCGGACCCAGGTTAGAAAATATTTAAAAATTTAAGGGTTTAAAAAAATTGTGGGTTCCGGGTCTCCTCTTACGGAAAAAATATTGCCCCCCCCCCCCCCGCCAGCAGAAAGTCTGGATACGCCACTGTTCACGTGAAAAAAAATAAACAAAATGTAGATTCAATAAGGACTAAACAAGAGAAGGGGCAGTCGGAAATGACAGCTAATTCCCTAGCCCGTTTATTGAATGTTTGTCTAGTATCATAAGCACTCAAGGAAGTTGTACCATTCAAGATCTGGCTTATTACTTAAATCTGAGCCAGTCATGCAAGAAATGCAGTGACCTTATTTCGATCAGAAGCCTCAAAACTAAGGCATATGCATCTGCTGATGAAAGATTAATCTTCTGCAAGTTGTAGTACCTAAAATCTAGACTGTAACACAAACTTTATCCTAAGTCACTCATGCATGAAATGTAGGTCAAACTGACCTAATTTTTATCTGGAGCTTTGTAACTTTACAAGACGCATCTACATACAAAATATTATTCCTCTACAATTTGTAGTATCCCAGATCTGGACTCTTACAAAAACTTTAACCTAAGTAACTCATGCATGAAATGTAGGTCAAAGTGACCCAATTTTTACCTGGAGCTTCGTAACTTTACACGACGCATCTACATACAAAATATTATTCCTCTACAAGTTGTAGTATCCCAGATCTGGACTCTTACAAAAACTTTAACCTAAGTCACTCATGCATGAAATGTAGGTCAAAGTGACCTAATTTTTATCTGAAGCTTCGTAACTTTTCAAGACTATTCTACATACAAAATATTATACCTCTACAAGTTGTAGTATTCCAGATCTGAACCGTTACAAAAACTTTAACCTGAGTCACTCATGCATGAAATGTAGGTCAAATCCACCTATTCTATATATCAACCTCAAAACCTCAAGTACTCTTCAAGATGCATCCATGGACAAAACCTTGTGCATCTACGACTTGTTATTCAAAAGATATATGGTCGGACGGACGAACGCACAAACGGACGAACGGACGAACGAGTAAAACGCTATATCCTCTCTCCAACTTCGTTGGGCGAGGGGATAATAATTGTAGTCTTAACTACTTCTCTAACTTAAGTTATTGATGCAAACTTGTAGTGCAAAGTGTCAGAAGGACAGAAGGGGGCGCAGAACATTACATGTCCAACTGTCGTCGTGCGACAGAACAAAAATACTGTATTTCATAATATTTAAATCTGAGCTTTTATGGCTACAAAAATCAACAAATGCTCTTTGGCCAATCTAAACATAGGTTGCGCATTAAGCTTCATTGAACAAATTAAGCGAAACATGAATTAAGATATGAATCCCATTGCTATTTCGCGTTGTTTTGCTGCATATCTTTAAAACATCGAGTTGACATCAAAAATATGACATCAATAAAATAATTAGTGAATAATCTGGTTTTCATGAGTACTTTACCCCCTCTCCCACAAAAAGCAGAGAGGGGACCATTGTAGGAAATAACCATGGAAGACAAGATAGATACAACAACTGAACAGTTAAAGTACTGTAAAAATTACTTCTATCGCCTTAAGCATTAACAATGACAAGTTATTATCATGTGATAGCTAGACATTTTGTCAGTACCACTAGTCTACATTGTAAATCTGCCCTTTCCATAAGTGAAGCTGCAAGCTTACTGTTTTATTATGTTTCAATTATTTATTTTCAATAAGAATGAAGGAGTATAAAATGTGAAAGGGTTTGCTGACTTTTAAATTAGAATTCGCTCATTAATTAATTCTTTATTACTGGAGGTATTGAGTCAGCATTTTAAATGAACGTCATATATGCATTTTTAATGAAAAGGTCAGTTAGATTTGACCACCCTTATTATTGCCGAAACACACAAAATCCGTGAGTAATTTGGGCAACATGATTTTTAGGTTGCTAAGAGATAAAACAAATTAACATTCAACACGATGTCGACTCAATAATTATAATAAAGCCAGCTTATTTAATTTATAATTAATCAACTTTGATATGACCCATATTTTGTCAACATTGGAATTCACAGTCAGCTGTCGTCAATTTCGTTAATTGTCTATTGAAAGGTCTTAGACAGTTGAAAGAAATGATCATCCCAGTACTAAGTAAAAAAAGAATCTTGAATTAGAGTTCGGACCGAAACTTCGCAATTTTTCCACAAGGGACTGATATTTAAGAACCTTTTTAAAATTACCATTCTGTGGTCAGGAGTTGACGAAAAATAATGATATCGTACAACAAACGAAAGAAGATCATTCCGACTACGCTAGAAAGCCTTTTATAAAGTGAATTATAGTTTTATTCTTCAAGTTAGTGTGCTTAAGTTTGCACAATCTTTCAATTAGCGTGGCAATGACGTGAGTTGATAAACAACGCGTGTCTTTGACACATTCCCCGTTTCCTTTCTTTTTTTTTATCACAATTGATTAAAAAAATCGTTTGAAGCCATTCCTTTGAAGACCTTTTTTTAAATTTCTATATTCATTATTATTCTTTATAATAATTTATAGTACCTAACAGCAGCTAAAACTGGTTCATCTACCACAATAACCGTATTGAGTACACTGAGTATCAAGAATATTTTGGTCCAATGTAGAAAGGTTGTGTTCAGATAATTTTAAGCACTCAAATTGATTAACGTCAAAGTATAAGATCATCGTTCACAGTATGAATTCATTTAAAACCAACCAACCAACCAACATCTAAGATATTATAAATGAGAAAGGAAGATTGTGAATGAAAGGATATGGAGTAAATGCTTATGAGACAAAGTCTCTACAAATGTGTGCTGAAAAAAAAACAAACAAAGGAACAACGCTTTTATTATTGTTTTTTCCTCTTGAAGTCACCATGACGCCTTCAACAATGAGCTTTGCTCATATCTCATAGTAAGTTCAAGACGGCCCCTAGCACCGGTTTTAGTGGAAGTCTTTGCTTATTGTCGAACAACGCTACATCCATGTCTTTGCTGGTCATGGTTGGGGTATTGTCAACAAACATTAATTAAACTGGCAAAGTGCTCTTACAATCACTGATATCTTTGTCTTTCTTTATATATATATATATTAGGGATGTCAAAATATATGAAAAATGCCACTCGAGTACTCGTATTCAATACTCGAATATACTCGAGTACTCGGTGATTTTTGGAAAGAAATGAAAGTTAGAGTAAAGTAAGTAAGTACTAGACCGAATTCTTCTGTCTCTATGGTGCAAATATTACCTATTTATCGTTAATGGGGCAACAACAAAAATTAAAAAATAAAAATAAAAGTCCAAATAGAAAAGATAAACGATATTTAGGTAATATTTGCACCATAGAGGCAGAAGAATTCGGTCTAAGTAAGAACCAAACCGTCAGCCTGAAACGAATAATTAAAATACAATGACAACATCGGAAAAACATAAGACATAACATCAGTACGGCACACAAAAGAAAAAAAAACACAGAAGTCCATCAGAGTTTCATTGATTAAATCTGTGTAACATTACGCAATAAATCAAAAATCAGATCAAAGGTAAATTCAATTAAATTTAATCAACACAAAATTTATATACAGGTTTGACTTCAACATATTGTTTTACACGCTTACAAGTCTGATTAATCCACTTTATATTGTTCGAATTATATAACGGTAACGCAAACATTTAAATCATCACACTGCCAGGGGTTCGACACGGGTGAGTGCAAATCAATTCTTATTTAAAAATATTATTTGATCCACGATTTCTGGTGAAAGTCTGTTTCTTAATTTGTTAATAATCAACCCTGCGGAAGAAAATATTCGTTCCGAGGGGACAGAAGTTGCAGGGACCGCAAGAATTCTACGTGCTATAATACATAACCTCGGATATTTCTTTTGGTTTTCCGCCCACCACTCGAGGGGTCCCATGTCGCATTCAGCCTTATCAAACATATAGTTTTTAAGTTCCTGCTCTTCCAGGCATTCCCTTTTTTCAGGAGATTCAGACAGTAGAAAATCTAATCCACTCGGGCGTCTTTAGCGTTTTTTGGGAGGAGATATACTTTCCTCATTAGACAGACGTTTAAGCGGCAAATCGTCAATCATAGACTCCAAACAGTCTTCCGCTTTTTTCTTCTGATCAGCTGATGCAAACGATAAACGCTTATACCTCGGGTCCAATAAAGTTGCCAAAAATGCAGTATTGGCTGCAGTTGAAGTGTCAAACGGTTTATAACGACGTTTAAGTTCATCACTAATGGTATCTTTAACTTTTCGAACAACTGAAGATTCCGAATCAACAGTCTTTAGGCTTTTCTTGATAAGTCCACACACAATTGGAAAGACTTCTGACAATGACACATGCTTTTCAGTACACATATATGTAGTGACTTCTGATAAGTCTTTCAATACAGTAGATATTTCGGACATCAATTCCCATTTATGATCTTTCGGTAAAAGATTAACATCACCCTTTTTAGTAAATTTGTCATCAAGCATTACATCGGTTAGAACTCGTCGTTGTTCAACAAGTCGTTCAAGCATAAGTTGAGTGGAATTCCACCTTGTAGTGACATCTTGTACTAATTCGTGATTGGGAACGTTAAGCAAAGTTTGACGTTTACGCA
>MJUU01046098.1:128926-148256 GCA_002080025.1 Modiolus philippinarum | reverse complement strand
AAATTGATCAAATGACGAAATTTTCACTAGAACTACTAGCTTTCTCAACGTCTTTCGATTAAAGTGATATCGAGAGACGTTGAGAAAGCTAGTAGGTCTAGTGAAAATTTCGTCATTTGATCAATTTAGGTTTTTTATTGCCTAAATTTCTCTATAATAATTTTATTTTGATGTTGTTGTGTATCACTTATACGTATATATATATATATATATATATATATATATATTTCTTTGCTCATAAATGAATTCCTGATATTTTATTCATAATTACCTATTCTCTCGGAATACACCTCATGGGTTGATGTAGGAAAGTTAATATAGTTCTTTTCTAAAATATCTTCATGTTTTAAGCGTTCTTCTGTCCACAAACACTGCAATATGTAAGAGTACAAAATTATCATTACTTGTGTTCTTTTCAGGTAGGAAAATAAATAACATATTCTGTGCAGTTGATATTTATTAAAGTATTGAAGAAAATCTTAACGGCATCAGGATTCAAAAGCCGAGTTGCAACTTCGTATATTATGTGACCAAGTTAATGTGGACTATTGAAGGTAATTGTCCAGGATCCAAATATTTGTTAATTTTCTACCTATTATCTTTCCTACCTATAATTTCCAAAATTTTAAGAATTCAAAAAGGTTACTTTCAAATAACCTTACATTTCGATATAAATCACTGTGACTTGTACTTTGAACTGATTACAATTTCAATCAAAACGGTGTTTTATAAATATCTGGCAGCAAAGAAAACACCAAAATTTCTTTGAATCAGATGCAAACTTTTTGAACTATCATGCAGGCAACAAATATATTTTTGACAATTTTGATCTATTTTCTGTCACTTTGAATTTTTTCTCCAAAATCTATACATTTCTTTTCTTTCTTGTAGTCAGCAATATATCAAAGTTTCAATTGAATTGGATGTAAACAGTTTAAGTTATCTCCCAGAAACCAAATTTTTCTAAAATTTTCAATCTACTTTAAATCATTGTGAGCTTGATCTTTGACCCTCTCTTTCCAAAACTCAAAAGGGCTTTTCCACTAATGGTATCCCAAAATATGTCCAAGTTTGATTTTGATTAAATCTATACGTTTTGAATTATAATCCAGTAACCAAATTTTCTTAAAGCAAGCCAGAAGTTATATTTCAGGCAAGTCTTTCAATTGAACTTGAGTCTTTTTTTGGTCACTGTGACCTTGACCTTTGGCATGCTTTCTCAAAATTCAATAGGGTTCTTCTACTCAAAATATCCAACAAAATGTCCCAGTTTCTTTTCAATTAAACGTTAAATTTTTTATTTATCATCCAGAAATCATATTTTTCTGAAATTGTTAATCTGCTTTTGGTCACTGTGACGAACCTTTGACCTCCTTTCCATAATTTATAGATAATCAATGAAGGGATTTGATAAAGGATATGAGACAAAGTATCTACAAATACATGGCAAAAACAGGCAATGGAACAACACTTTTATTGTTGTTCTTCATTTTGAAGTCACTACGAGACCTTCAGTAATTAGCTTTGCTCATATATACCACGAGGCTGTCAATAATGAGCTTTGCTCATACCTCACTAGATATTTTACGAAAGGATATGGAGTAAATGAACATGAGACCATAACACATGTGTTTACTCCAACTGAAATAATCTAATGAGCTGTATGGCCATTTCGGAAATTAATTCCTCATCAGCAGCACTAGAACCCAAACAAAGGAAATCCATATTTTCAAAAAATGTTTAAAATGCATGAAACCAAACGAAATCCAAATAATNTTAGGTTTTAGAATTTACATAAATTTAGATAATAGTAATTGAATAAAGTGTACACATGAGATATTATCTCATGTACAAGTACACCATATCTAAGAAAAATAAAGAGCATACATCTCTACCAGATGTCGTGCAAGGTTTTATGTTAGTTCCTTCCTTATTTGTTACCAATAATACATCTAAGTTACATTCCAATTTGATGTAAATTTTTGAGTTATCATCCCAATTTCATTTTTTCTGAAATTTTCAGTCTATTTTCGGTCTCCATGACCTTGACCTTTGACCTACTTTCTTCAATGGCAATACGGCTTCTTCTCTCCTGACACCTAACAATATATCCAAGTTTCATTTCAATTGAAATAAACTTTTTGAGTTATTATCTGGAAACCAATGTTTGACGTTCCCACCAAACCAATAGCCGAGTCCAACTTCGTTGGAACTCGACTTAAAGGGTAAAAAGCAGCGAAGGCTCATGGTGAAAAACATACAGCATTCATTTAAACTCTAAGTAAATTAAACCGGTGTTATGAAAACACAAAATGGGAGTCATGACATTAAGGTAGACACATTACCTCCCAGGATTAGAAATTAAAACTAGCTTATTTTTACTTGTATTAATTTGTAATTTATAACGTGTATAGTATATCAAAATGAAATGTGTATTAGGAAAATGGAATTTTTATTGTTTGAAAACTTTTTGTCGATGTCCCTGCTTGTAAACAAGATGTTCCCGGGGATATCCATAAGCCAAATAGCCAGACTTGCCTGAAATACAAGTTTAGGCTTGCTTTACTAGAAATTTATCAAAATATTAACCTCTTAGAAATACTGAGGCATTATTCAGTGAAATACATTCGTTTGATGTCATTTGTACTGGATTTGGACTATGTATTTTTTGATAATATTAGTACTTTTTTCTGACTAATTACGGATGATGGATTTCCATTTATTTGATTTCAATGCTATTGGTAAAGCCCCTCTTACACTACACTGTATAACCATAACAAACGCCGTTCGTATACGTTTGTCGTCCGTTCTTCATCCGGTTGCTGCGGTACAAGTACGGTGATGTCCGTCTTGTACGGTCTAAAATTTTGAACAAATCTTGGAACGGACATGTACAAATATACTGTACAAAATATCCGGTGAATGTACGGAATGTTTACGTTTTGTTCGGCTCTCATGCGTTGTATATACGTTATTCATTCGTTACCTTCCATCTTGCATTCGTTCATGTACGGTAGATAAAATTGGCGAAACGGACTTTTACCAAGGAGATAACGGATAAACTGTTCGAGTCCCGGACTTACAGCGGAAATCAAGCGGACGAGCACCGAATAAATCGAATTTATAAAGATAAATGTTGTGCAATGGCCAAAATTAACAAGTAATAAACAAAATGAAAATTGTTAAAGTATGCCACAATTAAATTATTATGAGTACAAAATGTAAAATACAAAATTTAAAATGTGGCCTACTTTTACTATTCTTATTTTGCTTAAAACGAATGTAAAATGGTTGCTTATTATGTGGTCGTCAAATAGAAGGTGCTGTACCCTTCTTTTTTTAAAGTTGCTAATTTAATATAATAGTAATTGCAAGAGCTATGCAGTGTTTGTTTATTGGTATATATTTTAGCATTATTCTGACATAAACGTAATATATGTTAAGGAGCATCCGCTACTATAGAGACTTTAACCAGATCGTGGCCTTGAGTATCTTCACTGGCATTTTCGCCTTGGTCGTTGGGGAAGAAGGTTATCTGTGGGTCATTCTATTGCCTTTCTATGCGGTGACATTTTGGGAA
The DNA here is from genome assembly GCA_002080025.1 of Modiolus philippinarum. Classification (NCBI taxonomy): domain Eukaryota; kingdom Metazoa; phylum Mollusca; class Bivalvia; order Mytilida; family Modiolidae; genus Modiolus; species Modiolus philippinarum. The sequence goes on along the minus strand of MJUU01046098.1, from coordinate 144,676 downwards.
AAAATAATTTAATTGGTCAAGCACGCCGTAATGATTATATGTGTAAAATAAGTTGCTGAGCGGTCAAAAGACACAGGTATCGTTTTTTAGCTCACCTGGCTATGCCAGGGTGAGCTTTTGCAATCACTTTGCGTCCGTCGTCCATCCGTCCGTCCGTCCGTCCGGAAACTTTTCATTCAAAGATCTTCTCTTCAATTGAAACCAAACTTGGCCGCAATAGTCCTTGGGTGGGGTGGTCTCCTTTAAAAATTGTGTCGCTCAGGTCTGTACGTCATCCAAGATGGCCGCCAGCTGGGACCAAAATTTAACATTGGACCCCATGGAAAAAAACGTTTCAAATTCATTTTCTCTGAAACTACTGGGCCAATTGGAACCAAACTTGGCCACAATAGTCCTTGGGTGGTCCCTTGCAAAAAGGTGTTTTTTAGGTCCGCCCGATTTCCAAGATGGCCGCCAGCGGGAAACATAGTTTTAACATTGGACCCTATGGGAAAACACTTTCAATGATCTTCAGGTCATTTTTAACAAAAGATGTATAAATTTAGTATCGCGAGAAAGGAAAAAAGCTAAAATGCAAAATATTTCAATCTTATAAGGTAATATTGGGGACAATACATATAAATGTTGTGTCGCGACAATTGAAACAAGCACCAACATATAATATCTGGATAATATCTCCCACTTTTGAGGTCATTTTAACAAAAGATTAATAAATTTCGTATCGCGAGAGGAAAAAAGCTAAAATGGAAAATATTTTTATTTTATAATGTAATTTTGGGAAAAATATACAGAAAAGATGTGCCTCGATAAAATACCCTTTTTGGAAAGATTTATTAAGAATATAATGTGACGTAAGCATGGAATGTATATATAAAATAAAAGAACGCTATAATTAATATTGGGATTTTGGTTTTAATTTTTTATCAAAAATAGATAATAAAAAGAGAATGAAGTCGTCAAGTTTTCATACTTTTTGCTTAAAGTTAATTTCGTCATATTAATATCACGTGTTTTGAAGTGATCAATCGTTAAGAGCAATCCAAAGCTGCCACGAAGTTCACTTCAAGTGCACTTTGCGATCACTCCCGCGATCGCATCTTCTTTTCAAGTGCACTTGAAAGTGGTCACAAGTTCACTCTAGACTGTCATGGAATCACTTTCAAGTGCACACGAAGTGCACGCGAGGAACGCTTTTGGAGTGCACTTGGATGGAATGCTGCGTCAGCACCCAACTGTACTATTCATACTTTAAAATTTTGGCATTTATTTTTGTAATTTCGAAAAGTAATTCTGACCACCTGTTTTAAGTGCCCACATCTCACTATTTTATAACGCCAAGTTTTCTTACATTCGACTTGATGAGTTCCCTGTGTTTGTCTTTATGTTGTAATCGTCCACTAGCTTAAGACACTAGTGCTTTTGTCGGGCAAAGGATGACAGTGATTGTAAGAGCACTTTCCCAGTTTAATTAATGTTTGTTGACAATACCACACCCATGACCAATGAAGACATGGATGTAGCGTTGCTCGACAATTAGCAAAGAATTCCGCTAAACCGGATGCCTGTCGGGCTGGCCAAGTGTCACAAGCTGTGAACTTAATTTAACAAAATATCTTCTTCTAGAGACTTGCTGAATAGATTTAAACCAAACTTTGCATAAATGATGCTTATAGGAAGCTGACCAAGTGTTGTTACTTCAGTGCTGATCCATCGTCAAACATGGCCGCCAGCGAGGAATTGGACCCTAAGGGGAAATGCATATAAAGATATAACTAGATATAAAAACCACTGAATGGATTCAATTTCAACATTGCATAAATGTAACTTGTGAGATTTTGATGCTGGTGTGTCTTCTGACATGGCCACCAGTAGCAAAACTTAATGTTATGTTTAACATTGGACCCAGTGGGAAATGCATAAAAAGATCTTCACCTCAGAAACTGCTTGAACAATTTCAGTATTATTTTAATATGATAGTCCTTGGGTGACCCTCTTCAAAGTTTTTATGTTAAATAGCTGCCAGCAGGGAACAAAGATTAACATATGCCCCTTAAGTTTGGAACCTGCATTCAAAAATCTTCTCTGAAACTGCTTGAACAATTTTAATTAAATTTTATAAAAAGTTTCGGATTTTTATGTACATACACCACCAAAGATGGACCATCAATTTGGAATTATAATACTGCATATGACCCATGTGAGTGATACAGACTCTTTTAGAGCCTCTTGTTACTTATGTCTACACATATCAGTTGATTTGCATACTTTAGCAGTTATATGAATAGAGGTTTAGTACCCTTTTAAAAACTAGGTTCCCGCTGATAATCGTGGAATGTTATATTATTGTTTTTTCAACAGTATTCGGCATCCTTCGATTTGGCTTTTATATCATTTTATCTTCTAAATTGTATTTATATCTTTGAAATTTCAGATTTCTGTTTTTACAATACTTCGTCTTGTTTTGACTGACGGTTCGGTTCTCACTTATTTTGTAATTGTAGCTACTTCGGAAAATCCAAACATTACACTTACAGAAGTGTCAAATCTCCTGCTGACCACCAGGAATGATTTTACGAAATCTACATTACAACTTCATCCGCCACAACCTCTACAGAGACAGAGCCCCTCTATAACACAGTCTAAATGGGTCACAATAGCAGGTGCGTATATCATCGAATTTAAACTTTAATGTTTGCTTAAAGATGACTGCACCACGCTTCCATGCATTTTATCTATTTAATATTCTCCGTCAATGTTGCGTAAGAAAATGCACAAAACTTGAACAGAGAAATCAAAATAACAAATATTAGTCAGTATAACAGTTTTGACATCTTTTCAACATTTTAGATACGACCAATAAATTGCTTAATATATTACAGATGTCTTCTTTTTCTATTGTTTGTTTGCTGTTGGTATCGTGTTCTCCTGGGTGAAAGCAATATGTCATTCGAATTTAAAGAATGAACATCCTGTAATTGCACAACAACAGTAATCCGTTTCCTGATGATATTGGTACTTATTTCTACAAGTACCCATTGATTTGCATGCACAAGAAAGTCAATTGTTTGGAAGTCTAACATCCACTGAAATGTTTCTAATTTGAGGATGTGGATACTGGAAGTTTGAAAGTACGGATACACTTTCAGAGGCAGAAGACACATTTAGTAATTATTTTAATTGGACCTTTTCAAAAAGAGACAACCGGTTCCAGTGTGTACTTGAATGTACTGCAAAGCCAGGAATAGTTCATTTTTTTATTTTTTGTACGTTGTTTTTCCATAGTTATTTATACATTAGCCTGATCTCTTTATGACATATTCTAATATTTTGTTTGAAAATTTCACATCCATTGCACAGACGCTGAACGCTTTCTTTCCTGCAATAAGTGGCGAGAGATATGAATGCATTTTATTTGATGATTTAATTTCTATAGAACTATTCAGATATGAAAATATCAATATCCGGTTGGAACCAAGTGTATCGAAAGAAACAGAAGCATACTGAATTTCCTATATTGTTAAATATCTTAAGATTTCTTGTGTCTTGATTCGCATGAACAAATAAAAACATTTTATGAACAAATAAAGGGATATAAAGTAAATGTACATGGGACAAAATCCGTATAAATACATGGTAAGATTAAGCAAATGGAACAACGCTTTCATTGTTGTTCTTCATCTTGAGTTCACCATGAAGCCTTCAACAAAGAGCAAACACTCTTACCCCATTTTAAGACTGAAAAACTGCAGCAACAAACTAGAACAATATTGTTCATCTGATGCAGGATTACTGATCTTTCATTTCATCAATCCACATAGAGGTATGTTTTTGTTTTTGTTTTGTTTTGTTTTTTTTGTTTTTGTATTTTTTGTTTGTTTGTTTGTTTGTTTGTTTTTTTTTTTTGTATTTCAATACTATTCATGATGTCACATTATTATGTTTGTAAAATTTCTGTTCTATACCACAGCATGAAGAGCACATGTCATTTTTTATCTCGTTCCAACGACATATTAAGCCTCAGCCACGAGATGGCTATGTCGCGGCTACGAGATTTTTACTCGTTCCTGTGACGCACTAAGTCGTGGCCATAAAATAGTTAACTCCTCTCAACGAAATATTATCTCGTTCCCGCGACATACTTGTCGTGACCATGAGATAGCTTACTCGTTTCAACGAGATTCTATCTCGTCACAACGACATAAATACTCATTCCGACGTGATACTTGGTCGTGGCCGCAAGATAGCTATGTCATAGCCATGAGATAATATGTCGTTCCCACGACAAACTCGTTCCCATGACATACTAAGTCATAGCCAAGAAACACTAACTATTTCCCACGACATACTGTGGAAGTATTTTTATTCGTGGACATCAAATTTCGTGGTTTCCGTAAATATTACCTTTTTGTTGGTACTTAAATTCGTGGTTTCAAAGTCTATGCATTAAGACTCTAAGGAAAAAATGCATTTCGTTGGGATCTTAATTTCGTGGTTTAAGGGAACCACGAAATCCACGAAAATTGGTACCCCACTAACAATAGTACTTTCACAGTGCTAATTAATCGAAGAAAGATAACAGAAAACACTTACAATGCTCGAAAATTACATGTTCAATCACATGCAACAATCCACCAGGGAATTGCACAAGAAAAACAATAAAAGGCAAAAGACAAACGTACTCGGGTAGGCCTGACTTGATACTAGCACCAGCAAGAGCTGGCAGTAGGATTAAACCGGTACTCAAATCCATCTTTTATTTATCCTGTTTCCATACAGTATAATAAATGTACAAATAAATCCCAATACAGGTAGACAACTGACGCATATTTAAACGTATCTAAATAAAATGGCTCAAGGAGTGCTAGCCGCTAAACTGCTGGCTAGCTCAAGGAGCCTAGTCTGCCTGTACAATTTGTAATTCGTGGCTTCGAGATACTTGTACACAATGAGAGCTTATCAATGAGCTTCGTTCATACTCGTGACAATCTCATGGCAATGACCTCGTCGTGGGGACAATTTAGTGTTTCATGGCCACGACTCATTATGTCGTGATAAATAACTAAATACCAAAGTTACTGTGAATTATATGCGCATTTCGACCACTTATGTCTCTTCAGTGCAGATAAAATCTAAACATTTGGAAGACCATAAATTCACAGATGTTTAAAAACTGATAGAGAACAAATAACCAATTTGATCTAAATGTAAAGAAAAAAATCAGCTAAGGACAGAGATGAGATACTCCTAAATTTTAAGTGATAGTATCTCGTAGCTAGGAGCAAGTATATCATGGGAACTAGTAATTATGTCATGGCCACGAGAAAGTATCTCGTGGCCACCAGAAAGCTATGTCCAGGGTCATGTGAACGAGATAGTATCTTGTAGCCACGACATAGCTATCCGATGGCCATGGCTTAGTATGTCGTGGGAAAAAGATAATATCTCGTGGCCTCGAGACGAAAAAAAAATTTCATGTCCACTGCATGCTTCCGCAGTTCTTCAACATTTTGGAGCTGTTTCTTTATATGAAAAAGAAAGGAAATGGGGTAAATGTCAAGGAGACAACATCCCATATCCAGGTTAAAACAATCCAAAACAAGGCATCTAGGGGTCACCGTAAGGCCTTCAACACAGGAACCTCAAACCATATAGCAAGCTCTAAATGGCCCCTAAAAAGGTTAAAAAGTGAATAAATTAATGGAAACAAACCACATCCAATAACCCAAAATCAAGAAACTAAAATTATATAAGAAGACAAGGACACGCCAATGACCAACATATTCCTAACTTGGGACAGGCGCAAAAATTACAGTGGGGTTAAACTTGTTTCCTTGGATCCAAACCCTCCCCGTATGTGTGGTGAATGGCTAAAAAATAAATACACAAAAAGAATCATAGTAAAAATCAACTTATCAAGACGAGTACCCTTACAATAAAGTACATAAAACACACAAATTGGCTGCCTTTTTATAGCTTGACGTCATCACTGCAGAGACGCTTTATGGTCGAAATCACAATTTTTTTGGAACGTGATTGGATATCTTTTTTCCAGTGGACAACATATTTTTCCATCTACAGCTTAAACTTAATTTCTCTTCCGCAGTTCTGCAACCTTTTGGATCTGTTTCTTTATATTTGCTCACAAATAGGCTGCCTATTTATAGCTTGAATTCATCACTGCAGAGACGCTTTTTTTCGAAATCACCAGTTTTTGGACCGTTATTGGATAACTGTTTCCCAGACGACAAGATATCCTTCCATATACAACTTAAATTTAGTTTCTCCTCTGTAATTGAATTCATTACCGAAATTAACATGTTCAATCCAGCAGAAGTCTGATAGAAATATGAGATGCCCTCTATACCGTTGCACCTATTGGATTGTTGATATGTGCATATACCCATTGCTTTTAACATATAACCCATTTTATTGATTTTGCTTTTTAGTTTAATGATATGCCAGTCTTAAAAGCTCAAAATTTAGAAGTGACAAGATATACGAAATACAAACGACATTTTACTTGATATGCTTTCTGTATATTTTTATAGAAACACAAGCTCCAACGAATTCGATGAATTATTTGTTTCAACGCTGTTTAAAGAAGAGAATGGTACTTATAAGAATAAAGAAAAAAAAGTTTTGTTATGAATCTCTCTCGAAAAGGAACTGCTGTGATGTGAACGTGATCTTTTCTCATGGTGCTATATGTACGTAGAATAAGCACAACCCAATTTAATATTCACTTTATATAACTGTGTTTCACTGTATTTCATTTGAATACAGTAACACGCAGTTTCTATTAAAAGAACCGGGGAGCTTGTATTAAAATGTTGAAAACAGGAAGTGGAAAATTAATGGTGGAATCGAAGCTTCTGTTGATTATGTGACTTTAAATGAAAACGAGGCTTCTTAAATTGACCAAATATATACTACTCAACCAAAGAAACGGTAAACTTGTTTAATCGAAAATAATATTAAACTTACCGGCAGAAAACCTAACTCATAGACAAAAAGTTTTTTTTTTGCACGTAAGAATAAGCACTATGCCCAAACATGTCTCACACAATTTCTCACCCATTCGGTCACAGTCAAGGTCCTTACAACGTCTCATGGGACCTGCTACCACGTGATTTATCATTCGATGAGCATGTTTGCTGTATATTAATCATTAGTCTCTAGGATTTTCTTTTCGCATAACAATGCATTGGAAGGGTAGAAATCAACATCAACTGTCTGATCATGCTGAACTTTGCTGTTCATCTTGATTTTGAATTGAATGGGACGTCGAAAAAAGAGATTGGTTTTCACCTGTTAAAATGGCGAATTATTAACCGCATGAGGTGTCCCAAATATTGACATTAATCAGTTTTAGTTATCCATCATTTAAGGATAACCTCGATCATCAGGCCAAAAACTAACCAGTCCGGATTTTCATCTTATATGTTTTGGAAAATGAATTCGAAAATGGAATAAACAAATGCATTTTTGAGTCGAAAACATAAATATACCAAATAGAAATTTAAAATTGGGGAATACAAAAAATAGTTACAAAATTAACTCTCAATCGTCTCTTTTGCTGAGTAGTTTATATAGTTGTTATCTATGAGAACAATGCTATTAAACAATCTGTTCCACTAGGTCAAGGCTGTAGTTCTCGTTTTGCATTATATCTGATATCATATCAATTTATATTTTCTTTTCAAATTTATTATACTGTAAAAATTGAATAGCTTTACCTTCCTGAAATTATTTGTTTTGGGGAGAAGCACCTGAACGCATCATGCATTATTAATTGACAGAACATTTTACTGCCAATTTTGCGAATGTTAAATTCTTTAATACCCCGGACACGTAGATTGGACATCAACATATACAATTACATCGTCATCTCGATTTAATTATATGTTGTGTCGGCGTAAACACACAGCAATGCAGTCTTGAAGATATATTTCTAAATGTACAAATGTAGATATTATTTTTTCAATTGGAGTATAAAAATTAAGGCAAAAATTAGTGGAAACATTTACGTAAATTACTATCAGAATAAAAGAAAAACATTTCTGCTCTATTTTTCCTTCTTACAACCTCTAATTTATTTGTGCAGTGGATATGTGAAAAGGTTAATGATATATGTACAAAATACTTCAGAACCATAACCAAATCCACAGGTATGTAGATGATCTTTGTACGAGTTTTTCGACAGAACTGTCAAAATTTTGTTTATGTGGGACATTGGGGTCTTCCACTTGTGTATTGAAAAAGATTTTGTACAAATTCGAATCATTTTTCAATTTTAGTTTCATTTTATTCTTAATTATACCTACAAAATAGCAGTCGAGTATTAAATGATCAGTTTTAAAGTAAGTGAGAACCGAACCGTCAATCAAAGAACGAACAATCCATGGACAAAGGCAACATCGGAAACACCAAGAAACAAGGACACCACTTGAGAACGGGACAAAAAAGAAAAAATGAAGACACAAATACAGATGAACAACACGGACCAAATAAAAGCATGGGTGAGATTAGGTGTACCGGTAGAGTAAGCATCTCCTGCTTCTTATAAGACACCCGCCGTGTCAACTCCGGTAGCAAAGTCAAATCCGATAGAGTAAAAACAAACTTTAGTTGTAGAGGGAAAGATCTGTTGTCATCTGGGAAACAGATATCCCGTCACGATCGACAAGATCGTGAAAAAACTCAGTTTAAGGTAGATCGACACTAAAACACGGCGCATTCGATTGGCGCATATCGAAAATCTAGTCCGATATGGATTTTTCAGCCGGAATATTCCATTATTGGCCTTCTCATTGTGACGTCATAATAGATTGGTATACACGTTCCCACGAATTAGCTCCCTTTTCACATAAATATTGTTTATTTCGTAAACTATATAAAATATCTCTGTTAATCAAAGGGCGACATAGATTTTTTCAGTTCAACAGATAGCTGAAGTGTATCTCTCTTAAATATAAAAAATGAGAAAAAAACTGTCTGATATTTATTTCATATGAAAGCTAAACAATAAGCATGTTCTCGGTGTTCTCTATATGTTTTTTGTAAATGTTGCTGAAAAATACTGAATTTGGCCTCATTTACAAAGCCTGATAACAGGAAAAGATGACCGGTGACATACCATTTTTATTTTATTTTTGGAATATATGAGTTAAGAGCTACAAAATATATTAGAACAAATAAATCTGTCAGAATTTTTTATTAGGATCGAACTACCTTAAGGTCTTTTTTTGTAATTATCCAGAGAAACGATAAAAATTGATATAAAATTTTATTCAGAAGATTAATTAAATTTTTGATATATCTGTATTAAAAAGATTAACCAATACATGAGGATATATCTTTCACCACGCACCAGATAATTATGGACGATATTTATATATGTTCGATAATGAGTGTAAGAAAAAACTAAAAAAAAACACAAAAAACTAAAAGCACAATTGAGAAAACCAGACACCTGCGGGATACGTTTTGCATAGTATGGGCATTTATCAGGTTCAATCGAAGTGTGTCTTCTCTGTAGCTATCTAAGATGTTCTTGTCCTGAGTGCAACGACCCAGTGCATATATTTAACAAAAATAGAAAAAGTAGGTCACAAAACATAGGAAAAAATTGAACCGAACATTACATGATAAAAATCGATTATTGCCAACCCTCCAGAGGATTGGCTTTAGATTTAACAAGTAAGCTTGCCTATTTTAGCACGCACTAAACATGTTTATCATTATAAGATAAATTTCTCTTAATAACAAAAGTTAAACTAATTATTATACGCCCGTCGAAAGACGGACATATTATGGTATATTCTCCGTCCGACCGTCCGTCGGTCTGTCCGTCCATCCCTCCGTTCGTCCGTTAACTTTTGGTTTCTGGAGATTTTACTGTAACCGCTTGACATATTGATTTGATATTACGTATATCAGCATATCTAGGTGAGTTACAGGTCAAGTTCAAATTTGGTTCCGGTCGATTGATTTTGTACAAAGTAATGACTCTTTGACTTAGTGAAATTTTGAAAGATATAGGTTTCTGGGTTTTTTTCTTTAACCTCTAGACATATTGATTTGATATTTGGTATATGAAAGTATCTAGCTGATATACAGATCAAGTTTTAGTATGTTTCTGATTTGGGGATTTTGTAGGGAGTTGCAGCCCTAAGACTTAGTAAATATTTGAAAAACAGCACTTTTTCAGCCTTTTCTTTACTATGCGTGAACATGTTTATTTGATACCTGGTATAGGATTGTATGTTTATAAATCGATGATTAGTTTAAATTTGGTTCCCGTTGAATGATTTTTGTGGACAGTTACTGCTCTTGGACTTATTTTTTATTTTTTTATTTTATTATTATTATTATTTTTTTTTTTGAAAAAAAATCCCTTTTTTAATCTTTCTATGCATAAACTTTACATATTAATTTGATATTTTTTAAATGGTTACATCTGGTCCTAAACAAACATTTGTAATTTTGTTCCAATCCCACGACAAACATTACCACCATCATGCAACAAGATCTATCTTTGTGTGAACCATCAACTGAATGATGAACTCTGATACTACGAACATTTACCCAACATTTAGAACAATGGCCAGAAAGTCCTTTAAAATGCCCATTTCCTCGTCAAACATGACTGTCAGTACAGAACAGAATTTTCCATTTTATCATACTGGAAATATGTCCTTTGTGCATCACCATTGAAACTACTCAAATTAGATGTACTGAAATTGTTATTGGAAGTAGTTTTAAGGTCATTTTTTCCGACCCGTCGACATATATGGCCGCCATGGTGTAAAAGAAAGTTAACCGTTAGCCCATAGGAGAAAAAATACTTTCATCACCTCCTCTGAAACTCAAACTCGAATTGAGTTTAGATTGATTTTAACAAAACATGCTCATTTAGTTCCGATCCGACAAAGTTTCTGAGCTAAGCAGTACTTATTGTCAATAAAAAAACAAAACAATTTGACTGCCTGTAACGTTTAACACTTTGTCATTTATATCTGACTACAGAAAATATAAACGCGTAATGTTTATCTGATTTTGGCTTTAATTTAGATCCTATTGGTTTTTTGTTTTCTATCGGGTTTGACAAATATTATGGTGTATCGATTTCAATTGTTTTGATTTGATCTACACTATAGGGACCTATGCAATCTGCAGAAACAAAATTTGACAGCAAATTTTTAATTTAAGTTAAAACCAGTGGGCTGATGCCTCTGTTGGTTGACTGTTGGTCCCCTAGCCCTAGGGTATTCACCAACCTAGCAGTCAGTACTCCGATGCTTGCTGGAAATCCAATTTAATTTGAAAATTATAATATATAAATTTCAGAAAAAAATTGTTTAAAAGTGTTATTTGTTACCACTGGTCGATGCCACTGCTGGTGGACTGTTAGTCCCCGGGGGTATTCACCAGCCCAGTAGTCAGTACTTCGGTGCTGACCCGAAAGTTGATTATTTTTGGAACCTTACAATATCTAAATTTTTGTAAATTATGTTGAAAACTAAGGAGTATCTCCCTCATGCATAGCTCTGTCCTTAGCTAATTTTGGCTTTACATTTAGATCATATTTGGTTATTTGTTCTCTATCAGTTTTTAAATATCTTTGAGTATATGGTCCTCCAAACGTTTAGATTTTATCTGCACTGAAGAGACATAAGTTCTCGAAATGCGCATATGCAGAATGTAAATTCACAGTAACCTCGGTATTTAGTTATTTGGAATACCCCCTCGTGCATAGCTCTGTCCTAGCTATTTTTTTCTTTTCAAATGATCTAAATGTTTTTTTGTTACTTATCAACTTTGATACATATATTCTGGTTTATGAACTTCCAAATGATTTTATTTGATCAGCAGGCCATAGACCCCAATTAATTTCATAGTGGTTTCTAACCAAAAGTCTGGTCAAATTTTTAAAAAAATCGCACCATTTTAAACGATATCAAATTTTACATGCTTGAAGTACACTTCAATCCCGTTAAAATATAAAATTGCCAGGAAAATCGTCCGCTGGGTTTTGCTGAACTAGCCTTTAATTTAATTTCATGTGTTATGCTTCAATAAAATGAAAGTTGCGGCAGGAAAATGAACTCTCGAACTTGAGACACTTTAAGACTTCCTGTTCAAGAAATGTCAATGTTAAACGTTCAAAGGTATAATTCAGACACCTATTCAATGCGAAAATACTTATAGACATTAACATTTTGCATTAGAAAGTTCACAATTAAAATTTTAAAAATAATGCTTGTTTTGATGATGGAGAATATATTCGTATACCAAAAAGAAAGGGGCGTAATTTGGATCTGTAGCCTATTAAATACACATGAAAGTATGAAAAGTTTTATCTTGTTAACTGCAATAGAAAGAAAGTTACGGCCCTTTGTACGACCCCACCCAACACCATTTTTTACTTTCTCATGAAATCACATGCATGAACAATGAGCCATCTGTTTACCTTTATAACTTTTTTTATTTTTTTGAATATCTGAATGAAATAAAGAGCAGGAAAATAAACTCTCGAACTTGAGACACTTTGCGACTTCCTGTTCAAGAAATTCAATGTTAAACGTTCAAAGGCATAATTCAGACACTCTTCAATGCATAATTCAGACACTCTTCAATATGAAAATGCTTTTAGACATGTACATTTTGCATTAGGAAGTACACAATTAAAATTTTAAAAATATTGCATGTTTTGATGGTAGGAAATATATTCGTATACCACGGGGAAAGGGACGTAATTGTGATCTGTAGCCTGCAGTAAAGCGACATTAGTTATCGAAATGGTCATCTGTAAAAACTTAAATTACAGCAACTTCGGTATTATTTGTATATAAGATATTAATCAAAGAATTTTCATTTTGTTTCAATGCAAAAACAAAAATTATTTTACAAAAATGTATAGTTTTAGTCCGATCCGCCAACAATCATGACTGCAAGTATGCAATATATTAATAGTTTAACGTTGGATCCTATTGGAGAACAAATTTTTAATCAATTCTTTTGAGACCCTTTAAGATTAGTGAATTAAATTTTGCGTGATTGATGTTTAGAATGACCTAAATAAGGTTGCAGGTTTAATTCCGATCCGAGATTCAACGTCCTAATGTTTAACTCCAAACTCAGTGATAAAAAAGAACATATCCTGTCAAACTACTGAAGCCAATGAAATCAAATGTACAGGTTAAATTATTTCTCGAAAAAAAAACAATGACTGGATTAGAGTAAATGCACATGTAAGGTGACAAAGTCTACAAATGTATGTTACCAAGCAATGGAACAACGCTTTTATTGTTGTTATTCATCATGAGGCCTTTCAGCAATGAGCTTTCCTCATACCTAATAGTACATTCAGAATTGCCCTTGGCAAATAAAAGTGACAACAAAAGTCCGAATCGATCAAAGGGAGACACCAGTAAGGAAAATCCGTATAACATTCGACAAAATCAGGGAAACACAATCCAACACAGAACATTTTTGGCAAGCCGTCATCTTCCCGACTTGGAACGGGCATTTTATAGATAAAATGATGGGATCAACCAGGTTTAATGATGAATCAACCTCTCGCTTATATGCCAACTAAATGTAGCTTCTGTGTGCCCAGATTGTGTAAAATACCCAACTGTATTCCTTGCCACTTTCAAAACTTCATTCCTTCTACAAAACAGGCTTAGCATCACCCGTAACTGATGGCCATTCCCTAGAATACAAATTAACAGCAATTGTTTTGGATATATCTAACCACCGACTGTTCAAGCCTGTCACCACATCCGCCAACAAACCTGATAACCGGACATTTATCAAAATTCAATTCGCCAATAAAGGCTTGGACGCTATAAATCTTGCTAACATTCTNCATAGCAAAACAGTGACATCAAACATTCCTCCTTATTTTAATGATCAATCAGTTCCACTTATCTCATATTCCTACACTAAACCAATTGCAACTTCCATTTTCAATTACAAACAGGTATTGCGTGACTTCCACATCGATGACTTTAAAGCCAAACCACCTGATTGTGCTTGCTCCTCTTACCCATTCAATTATAGTCCGTCTGGACACGTTATAACTGGTGACCTAGATATCGTAGACAACCCTAAACTACAAGATATCTTCTCAAAAAGTCCCAAATTTCGTGCACCCAATCATATCAACTGGAAGTACAGCTTCAAGATTTTGATGGATGCAGTTGAAGACTATGCTAGGAAGTGGGCAAAGAAAGAGAAAGAGGACGTTGAAACATTGTCCGTCTGGATCAGGTCCATAAAGTCATTAATTGTAAATCGCATCCGGCGCCTACAAACAGCTATGAAATTTATAAATCCCAGTATGTTTGAAGATCCCCTTGTAGTAAGAACTCTGTCCAACCTCCATGAAAATTACGTCATTGTCCCTGCAGACAAATCTTCTAACAACATACTGTTCGTGTGTAAGAAACACTATCTCGACTGCCTTGTGAAGGAGATGAGCCTCGACAGTTCATCTGGAAACCCTACTTATACCCCTACTACAATATCGAGGGATGAGATTGTAAAAAAATTACACTTCAGTGTTAGCATCATTTGGCATAAAAGCTAATGATGACAACAATCAACTCCCTTACATCTACTGGGTACCTAAACTTCATAAGAATCCATACAAACAGAGATTCATTGCCGGGTCTTCCAGATGCACCACTAAACCTCTTTCACAGCTCCTCACTACTTTGTTGACCGCAGTCAGAGATGGCCTGAAAAATTACAGTAACAAAGCTTACTCCACAAGCGGTGTGAATCAAATGTGGATTCTTAAAAATTCCAAAGATCTCCTTGAACAGCTTTCCTCAACCAGTCTTACCTGTTGCCATAGCATTCAAACTTTTGACTTTTCTACACTTTATACAACCCTGCGACACAATAAATTGCAGATTTAATACATCAATGTTTCTGCACAAAAGATGGAGAACGCAGATACACCTATTTAGTTATAGGGAAAGACAAGACATATTTTGTTAATAACCACACTGATTCAAATAAGAAGTACACTGAGACTGACGTAATCAAAAGGTTAGAATTTTTTATCGACAATATTTTTGTTGAATTTGGAGATCGTGTTATCCAACAGACCATGGGGATTCCTATGGGAACTAACTGTGCGCCGCTTTTAGTTGACCTTTTCCTTTACTCGTACGAGGCCAAGTTTTTACAAGGGCTTATTCAAAGAAAACAAAAACATTTAGCCCAGTCCTTTAATTTCAGCTTCCGCTACATAGAAGATGTACTTTCTCTTAATAATCCTAAATTTAAGGAGTATTTACATCAGATCTATCCAAATGAGCTTGAAATTAAAGAAACAACTGAAACACCTACTTCAGCTTCGTACCTAGATTTTTTATTGTTTATTGACGAAGATGGACGTTTGAAATCTAAGCTATATGACAAGCGTGATGATTTTGACTTCCCCATTGTGAACTTTCCCTTTCTTAGCAGCAATATTCCTTCCTCTCCAGCCTATGGAGTGTACATTTCACAGTTGATTCGTTACTGTCGAGCATGTAGTTTGTACAGTAAGTTTTTTAAGAGAGCAAAAACACTGTCCCAAAAGCTGCTTAGTCAGGGATTTGTTCAACCTTTGTTAATTTCATCCCTCAAGAAATTCTATTGCCGTCACCATAGCATCATTGAAAGATATTACGTGTCAGTATCCCAAATGAAAGTGGACATTTTCAGCTAGATTCACGTCTTCCCGGATTT
>MJUU01046098.1:108870-121163 GCA_002080025.1 Modiolus philippinarum | reverse complement strand
ATTTAATGTATATTCGGTTTTTGTAAATCCAGTAATAATTCTGAATCAAATGCAATATGTCTATCTTCATTGTTATATTAACACAATTTCACGATCCGTCATATCGAGAAGACAAGCACAAAACTTTTTGAGCAACAAAGAGATGTAATATAAACCTCAATAAGTAGCTTTCGAGATAGTAATTCAGCTCATTACATGCTACACACATTACATGCAAGACAGTAACAAATAAGCTGTGAAATGTAGACCAATTATGCTAGAAAGTGAGTATATTACTACTCAAAAAATGGAGTGTTCACAATGAGAATGTCATGATCATGACGTTTGTAATTAACTTTGAATTTTAAGTGCCCCGAGTTGTCAATATAGAAGTAAATCCATGTTTTTATTACATCATACTAAAAGTAATTGGCTAACTTCTTTAATAATCTTTGAACTGTTTATCTCGCCGATGGCTCTGTCTCACAATAACTTTTAATCTCACAAATTTGAACAAGTGTTATTTATTCATATAGTTTTCAATTCTACTGTTTTCAGGACTTGTCAAATGTTAATATCAGCTTCGTAGTGGCAGTAGCATTGATAGTTGTATTAGTAATTATTGTAATCATGGTATCAAGAATGTTAGTTATTTACACTTCTCCAATTTCTAGCAATTTTAACCAAGGCCTGACCGGTGTGATAAAAATATTTCTCATCTCTTAAGAAAGAACAACTCGCGAGAAATTTCCCTCTAAATCTATTTGGAACACAATCTTCGGTGTTTTACATTATGTCATTAGAGAAACATTTTCTACAACTTAAACTCGTTAATTGTGTAATTTCTCACATCTTTATAAATAAATTTTGAAATGTTTAAAAACTCGGAAAGTCTCGTTTTCAACCATTTGCAAAATTTATTTAACTCGATACGAGTAATTCCATAATCAACTTTGTTCTCGTTGTAGAAGCTATATTCATCATATATCAGCCAGCACAGTACTTCCTCAATTAAAATCCGTATCTGGTTGACCCGGATATAACAAAAGTTGACCTATTTATATCAAGCGATTATCGCAAACTTTCAAAGGTAATAACCTTTTTTTAAGTGTTCACACGAAATCAAGCTGATAGAAGTGAAAATGTATCACATTTCCTCTTTCCGATTAGGTATTCAAAACAGAGTTATAATTACAAAAATAAACTAGACGCCAGAAAAAAACTAGGTCACTTTTATATCCTGCAGAGCTTCCGCGTTTTCATATAAGAGCTCGAAGGAACGATAGCACAGCGAAACAACCAAAGATTGCTGCAACATTTAAAATCAACATGATTTCGGGTACTTGGTTAAAATTTTCATATGGTTGCAAAACGTTTTGTGATAAAATAATAAAAAAAAAACAAAAACCATGTTTGATGCAACTGAAAATTGTTTAAAAGGCGAGAATGACGTGTATTTCGAATTTACCGCGTTACTTTGGGAGAAATTGAAACCTCACTTCGAAAGTTACAAATCTAAAATACAAAATATACAAAATATTCTCACTCGAAATTAAATTCACAGTAACTTCGGTATTTAGTTATTCGCCACTATGCTTCATATTAGTACATAGCTATCAAAAGACCGATAAAATTATACATACAGGTATCCGTTCGACTTATTGGTTCAACCAATACAAGAATGCGTTATGTCATTCTGGACAAACTTTACACATGACAAAGAAAACCTAAGTTATTATTTCTTTCGATATCAAGTTATCTCAGGCGTTAAGACTGCAGCACGGACAGAACCGTTATTAACGTGTTGGCAACGGTTGGCAAGAAAAAGAAATGTAATATTTACATCGACAAACTCAAAATTTACGTGGAAGTGAGGATTCAAGCCAAAGTTTAGTGATCAAGATGTGTTAAAATGCGGACGAAAGACGAACGTTGATTTAATAACCTGGTGAATTTAGCAAAATTACAGTCCAAAGCAAACATTTTTCAGATAATCGAAAAAATATGACAGACAAATATATTCTCTCTTTTTCTAATTTTAAATTAAGCAATACATGTAACAGTACATTACTTGAATACCCGAGGGGGTATCGTAGCTTTTGACGATCAAAATCCATTTTACTGGTGATGCGTAGCTGAGCCAAAAACGGATAGTTAATTATGATTGACTCCCTTGGGTATTCAAATAATGAACTGTAATTGCGATTCGAATACAAACAAATTTTTTATTTTTATGTTTTTTTTCTGAAAAGTCTTATGTGTTGAATGTTGTAGTAAACAACGTGACGTTTAACGCTTCGCTTGAACTGTATTTTCACCAAGCTGGACGATATTCTGTTTGTTGTGCGCTTCACATCTTGAGTAAATTTGATTAAATAGATGTTTTAACGTCAGTACGAAGTTTTATTTTGTTTTATTGACGAGATACGGAAGACTCGAACTTTGTTGTTTTAAAATGGGAACCAAATGGCGGCAAATCGGATGTTCTACTCTGTTGGAAAAAAGTATATAGCGTATTTGACGGTCAGTCTTAATTTAATTTTAATGCTTTATTCATTTTTCGGGTCCTACTCTGTTCGAAAAAGGTAGATAGCGTATTTGACGGTCAGTTTTGATTTAATCTAATGATTTATATTTTTCGATGATTACAAACAGCGAAAAATAAATAAAGCATTAATTTGAATCAAAACTGACCGTCAAATACGCTATCTACCTTTCGCGAACAGAGTAGGACATCCACTTTGCCGCCATTTGGTGGCCATTTTGAAAAACAAAGTTTGAGTTTTCCGTATCTCATCAGTTTTGACTAACCAAATCGTCTATTACATACATGTTGGATTAGAATTCTGGATGCTTTGGCCCTTTGAATATTTTTTTCGGCGATCAATATATTGGCAAACGAATACCGAAGCAAGTATGAGGAAAGGGGGAATTCTAAAATCAGAAATCCAAAATCACGGCAATTCATATCAAACACGAATTGAGACAGTATGACAAAGACAAAACAAATAAATCAAAAATGGATAATAACACCACAAAACAAAAGCACTAGCAGTGTGAACTCCTTCAAAAACTGAGGTATCATCAGGTGCTCCGGAAGGGTAAGCCTGATCTGCTCCATGCGTGGCACTCGTCACACTGCCAGTGTGAAAAGCACGTTTGTCACAGTCGGTGTTAGTCAGTTCGGTAATAAGCTCTGGATCTACCCAAAGATATTTTATACTCATTTGTGAAATAGAAACATTGTTACGGTCCGACAAATCGTGGTGACGACCGTAAAACTTTTGTAGTGACAATTGCAAAAGTGACTGAACATACCCTTGATGTATACGTTTTGGAGACAGTAATTTCGCTCTGTTGACAAAATCGCTGTACAACATACAGGCACGGCAATAGCGAATGAGTTGTGAATTGTACACGCCATATGCCGAAGATGTGGGAATATTACTGCTCAAAACGGGAAGTTCACTATTTTTATTTTTTTTTTTTTTTTGTAATTCTTTATTTTAAATACCAATGCTTTATACACGATCAATGATTGATTGATAGATTTATAACAATATGTTTGTGTATGGAAAAAAACATTTAAATTAAAATAAATATATTTTCACGTCTATTGGAAAGTCGAAATCATCACGCTTGTCGTATAGGTCCAGGTTTACAAAGACTAACAAATATGGGAATGGATATACGAAAACATTGTAGTACTTCGTTTACTTAAATTGTTTCTTGCTGATTGAACGACTGCCAGCAATTCGATTAATTGTTGAATGACTACCAATAAATAATTCATTGCTCTTTTAATTACTGTGTTCAACAGTATATCTTAGCGTTTGAAATATACAGTATAGTTTCTTTGCATAAGCGTATTGCACCTAAGCGTTCAAAATACACAGTATCTTCTGAACAAAGGAGCAATTGCACTTCACATTAAGTGGTACCATAAAGTTATACATAATTTTTGACACATTCCGCGTTTCCCTTCTTTTTTCTATTACTGCATATCTCGTTACTATCTTAAGCTCTGCGGATTTTCGAATCTTAGACATTCTATAATATAGATCGCAAACTTAATGAAAAAAATATAAATAAATCATTAAGCAGTTACTGTAATACAAACTTAAATCGTTTATGTGGTATTTGGACACTTTATCTGATTAAATCTGATGTACTTCTTTACCATGATCTGCAATCAAAGGATACTGCACTTTCGATAAAAAAGTAATTAACTGATCTGTTCGAACACTTCGATTCAATTTTAGTAATATTGAATCATATTTTTTCCTTCTAATATCAATACTTCTGATTTTAATGTGTGTTCCTTTTTCGTCTGCTCTTCGCAAACCCCAAAAAAATAAATTTCCAACATTTTATTTTCACTAGTACTTCTTTACTGTTGACTGTGACAAGTATGTTACAGATTGTGATGGTCCTTTTGCTGAATATTAAAGAATCTATACAGCTACGGTTTCTCAGCTATATGTCCAAGCTTCCTACATGTACAATCCATTTCTATATATTTATTAACCCGACACAATCGCTTTTTGATGCACTAGAACAAATAGAATTAATCTATAATTCTTTTAGGGATTTGTTATAATTCACTTTTACGTCTTTTGATTTTTTCAATATTTCATATTAACAAAAATGACAAAAGTTTAAATAGCTATAAGAATAAGTCAAAACATGTAAGTTTGTTTAATTATCAACAGATCGATGAAAACTTGGCAAGTAAAATCAGGTGATGTGGTCTATATATATACAGATGGCCGGAAAAATAGTTACTTTTTTACAAAGCAAGAAAGTCAAATGTTGATTTTTGATAGTGCATTCATATGAGAAATCCTCACATGAACGAGTCCACCATAACTGACAAAATAAAAAGAGCATACATCACAAGAGAGATAAATTCCAACATAAATGAACAAATAAAGGGATATAAAGTAAATGTACATGGGACAAAATCCCTATAATTACATGGTAAGATTAAGCAAATTGAACAACGCCTTTATTGTTGTTCCTCATACTGAAGTCACAATGTGGCCTTCAACTACGAGCAATCACTCCTACCTCATGGTAAGTTCAAGACGACCCTAGCAACGGTTTGAGCAGAATTCACTTGCTGAATGTTGAACAACGCAATATCCATGTATCCCCCTTGTCATGGATGCGGGTTGGTCAAAAAGCATAATATATCGGGCAAAGTTCTCTTACAAACACTGTCATCCGTATTCCGACAAAGGGGCCAATAGACAATACATCATAAAAACTGTTACAGGACATCGAGATGATTGTAAGAAAACTTGGCCAGAAATCCGGCAAATACGGACTAGATATATGCAGATGGCCGGGAAAATAGTTATTTTTTTGCAAAACAAGAAAGCCAAATGTTGAATATTGATAGTGCATTCATATGAGAAATTCTCACATGAACAAGTACACCATAACTAACAAAATAAAAGGAGCATACACCTCAACAACGGGGAATCTTTTTACGGAATCTACACTGCACGAGAGACAAACTCAACCGTGAATGAACAAATAAAAAAATATGGATATATCGCAGACTTGAAATCTATCAAAATATCAAGTTGTGTTGAAATCGGAACAGTTGCAATTTTTTGTATTTTTGAGGAAAACTTGGAAATCACAGGTATTTTTTTTGTAATTATTGCTTCATCTCATCGTATTTAACAATTACACAAAATAAAAGAAAATTCTACTAAGATTTTCGTAAAAATATGTCTATTTCATTTGTATTGAATAAAAATATACCGAAATTACACACATATGAAAAAGTAAGGATACATCATTATCATCATCATTATTATAACTACCAAGGTCACTTATGTTAAAAAAAAATAAATAACATTTAAATATGTAAATGAAACATCATACATATTTTTTCCTTTTGCAATAGATGATTTGCCAATGGAAGTCACCATCCTGCTTTTACCGATTGGTGTTGCTGCTGCACTATCAGGTAACTCGCGGGAAAAGTTGTATTTCACGCATGTTCAAAAATTGTTTATTGTGCGTGTATTTTCCCGGTATCACGACGTAACAGAATAAAACCTGATAGTGCAGTGGTGTTCGAGCTTAGCCTGTCTTGATAAAGCAATTTCCTTTACAATATTTATGATATTCTGCAGTAAATCTAAACATTTGACGATGTTTGTCTTATAAATGAAAAGAATTGAAACATTTTACAAAGGCCACCTCTCTTTACTTATCTTATTTACCAATTGATTGAAACACATAGTTTCAGGAGCTGGCGATTCAGAATGCAACTCAGAGAAAACATGTATGCAAATTTGTCTGTGGATAGGATACAGTACTCATCGTCTACCATTTCAAGATTTCAGCAATCTTTAAGGTCATATATGGAAGTATATCCAATGCCAGTACTTGTACTATAGGGTTATAGAATGGGATTTTTCATATTGGTCCTGTATTATGTCCAAGGACAGTCGTATTGGGCCGAGGACAGCCGTATTGGGCCGAGGCAACGCCGAGGCCCAATACGGCTGTCCGAGGCTCAATACGACTGTCCGAGGACATAATACAAGACCAATGTGAAAAATAACATTATATGACGCCTTTATTTAATAGTTATGTAAAACTATGCTATCCATTCTGCGACAACAAAATGGGCGAAGGACTTGTCAGTCAATTTTTTTATTTTTCCTTTATCCTCAAGTTTATTTTCATGTATTTCTGATTATGGGGAACAGTCTCCAACATTTGTAGATTTGACTTGTGACTGCGTTTTTTCATACATGTATTATATGACGGCGTGGATAAACATTGAGATGTCCGTCAGCCCACAGAAGTCGGAAATTTTATCAATATTTCATTTCAAGTTAAAATATGAAGCCCCACACATTAAAGTTTCACGAACGTAGTGTGTTCGTTTCACTCACTACGTTCGTGAAACTTCAATCTGTGGGGCTTCATATTTTAACTTGAAGTATTGATAACATTTCCGACTCCAGTGGTCAGCCTCGCAAATGATTCAAGTTCAAATTCAGCAAGTGATGGTTTCCTGAAAAAGTTTTACTCTTCTGATCTTCATAGCATTTTGTGTTGAAATCTGATTGTTGACATGTTTGAATACTATGATGTTTCATATTAAATATCACTGAACTATCAAAGTATTTTTCAGAATGTCAACAAACCAGCGTTGTCATTGATGTCCTTGAACTTCTACAAATTGAATGTAGAAATACGGGATCGGATCCCAGAAATGAAACGGAATTTCCGTTTTAAAATAAATAGTAATGAAAAATGTACGATTGGTTTACATTGTAGCAGTCTAGCAGGCTATTCACATGGAATTATGTTCTGTTCGTGATATTGCCGCCATTTTGTTGAAGATTTAATGAACCGGAAGTCCGTATTGGGCCTGGCCGTATTGGCCCAGCAAACCTGTATTGGGCCAGTAAATCCATATATTGAGCCAGTAAATCCGTATTGGGCCTGTTTGGCCGTATTTGTCCAGTAAACCTATCTATATTTGCTCTAATCATTTTGTATTGCATAGACAATTTTGATCATATTTTACATAACTATTTAATAAATTCAAATAATGAACAGAATATCGTTCAAAATATCAGTGAAAGGAAAAATCAAGAAACAGAGGACTATTTAACACCTGTGGCGGGTGACGAATTAGCTGAAACTGGACATTACCAAATTGTCTCCTGATTTTTTTTAAGCCTCGGTTAAAAATATAATGGAATGATAACAAAAACCCGGTTTAATTCAACATTATGAAATAAATAAGCTGAAAATTTCATTTTTGTGAAGATACCTACTTTCAAGTCTATAACATGAAATATCTTGAAAAGAATGTTGCTGTCATTAATGTTCTTTGGACCTTAGAGTATGTAACATCTATAATAAGCTTTTGTTGATTTTGAAGATCAGATGTAAGAATGTTTGATGAAGATATGACGGGCTAAACTAATTTTCCGGGTGTCTTTACTGGGATATACTCCTGAATAATTAGTGTTCCTTTTTATTTTTGGTATTGGTTGGTTTTCCAAGACAGCTATTGCAATATAATTTCTTTTTGACAAGAAATTTCAAATCATATTTGAATGACAACTGAATATATTACAATGTACAATGTAACAGCAAAAAAGAGGGGTTTTTCGAAATGCCGGAGAAAACGCAGACGAGTTCAACCTTAAAACATCAAACAAATCGTTTTATATTTCTGTCAAATGTTCTAAATCCATTATTTATTGTACACAAATGGGGAAAAATCCCGTAAAGATACATCAGCACACCTTAAAGAAACTTGTCTCAACTTTTAAAAATTTAGGTAATAAAAGTCTTTTATCATATTTATATCATGCATTTAATGTATTAGTTTAATTATACCAAAAACAGGCAGCCTAAAAATGTATAGTTATTTATAGTAAATTAAGTAATCCTTACTGACAGACTTAGTAAGCGAAAACTTCACAAAACCTGTTATTCGTTATAATCTTGCTGAGTTAACGTACATTAATTATAGTAGCAATGACTATTGTTCAAGCCCTTAAGGAAGTTCACGTAGAAGTAAACTGATATTTCGACCTTTACGCTAGCTATCAGTACGGGCATAACTTCATAAATTTTTAGGTGTTAACTAGACAGTGTGAAAATAAGTAATTTTCTGATTTCATTGAAATTTTAAATTTAGCGAAAAACTGAACTCATATTAATTTTTCATGTTAAAAACCAACAATGATCATCCATGAAAGAGTGTAAAAAGAATTTATTGAATTAATTGAAGTAGTAACAAAATTACCGAATAGAATTGTAAATAGCCAAATTCCAAAAGACAAAACAACCGGAAAAATTCTTGACTTGTCACAGCAATTCAAAAGAAATGCTTGGCTAGACCGGATTTATAGAACGTCAAACCTTCCCTTCTATTGCAAAAGTGTTCGGTAGCAACTCATCAGCAATTGTTATTGAAAGGTCGTAAATGAAAAGACAAATTATTATTCTCGGTATGAAGTAAAAAAAAAGAAGTTTGAATCACAGTTCGGACTAAAACCTTAAATTTTGCAACAATAATATCTATTAAAGAACATGATCGTATTAGACCGCATTTCTTGAAACCTCGATTTAAAAAGGCGGTCATTAAGGTAACTCTGTCAATAGGAAAGGCTGTATATATTTTGCTAGCTCTAGCGTAACGACAAACTTTGAAACATATACTCCTAACACAGGAGAATGTGCAATATTACTGTCCGTGTAAGAGAAATTTAAAATCGTCCTGATTGTCGTAGAATTAAGTACTGCGATGATCATCTTCGTTAAATTCTAGATACAAGTCCAAAAAGATGTAAATATATATATTATCAAGCGCATTTGGCCAGTTATTGCATTTTAATATTCAAAAAAGAAAATAAATTACTGACTTAGAAAGTTCATAAAGGTAATGTTATTAAATACTTTAACAAGCATTTGTACCTATGTAGACAGTCTCATTAAATTTTGGAAACTTCCGGGTACATAATCTGTATCTGGAAATTGCTATATGACGTTTCAAGCAAGCAAATTTGACGTCATAATCCTCCAATGTCATTTTTGTCGGGGAGAGTTTTCAAATTGCAGTTTTATCGTGATTTCTCGATGTCACTTGAAAAGACCCTTTAGAGATCTCTTCCAGTGAGTATACACCTCTGACGTGTTAACCGTAAGTGTCATAATAAGCCAATGAACCCATTTTGAAAGATCAAGTGGGCGGGATTACCCGTCAGATATAAAAACGTCCATTCATTTTCTACAACCTTTAAAACCATTTTCATCTATTAAACGTGATTTTCGCATCCCTCTAACATATTTTTGCGTTGATATCGATTGTTAAAAGAAAAACTTGAGCCATTGTAAAGGTTGTATTTGAGCTCAACTTTGGACAAATTTGTTACTTTCGTTTCCTTATGTCTAGCTCTGGATGATATATTGATGGGATCGACTTTGCACGAGATATGTTATTAATGTAAAGAACATGATCAATATATCTATAAGTGAGACAACGGCAGTAGAATACCGAAGGAACAAGGGAAGCGATGACCACAAAAATCGAAGTCCAAAGACTTGGCAGAAACGGTAACAGATAAAAACAAAGACAAAACAAGGACGTGAGACAGCCACAATGCACGGAAATAAAAAGATAACATTAAGAACTAAGGCACTCATAGTGTGAACTCCCATGAAAACCGGGAGTGACATCAGGTGCTCCGGAAGGGTAAGCATGTCCTGCTCCGCTAGCGGCACCCGTCACACTATCAGTGAGTCAATCCGGGGTTGAGTCAAATCCGGTTATGTCAAATCCGTGAGATTGAAGGATTGTTATAATGATAAATTGGTTAAAGTTGAATATCTGACAGTAGTGCCAAAACGAAGGTAATCTTGGCAAAATAAATATTCAAAGTCCATCATTTGTAACCATTCGTATTTATAGGGATTTTGTCCAATGTAAATTTACTCCATATCCCTCCATTTGTTCATTCAATTGACAGTTCTCATATTGTCTTCTACATTTTTTATATCCTCTTATAATGTATCTTTTTAAATACAATAGAAAAAAGAAGGGAAACGGGGAATGTGTCAAAGAGACAACGACCCAAAGGGGAGTAATAACAACTCAAATCCACCGTAAGATCTTCAATGAACGGTGAGAAAACCCCACACCCAACGGCAGGTCGGAGTCGGCCCCTGAATAAAGAGTAATCAAGTTCTGCGAAATAAACATCATCCTAGACTCCTACAGACATAAAGTAAACTAACTAGAAAAAAGACAAGACACACAAAGGCTCAATAAACTTCCTGACTTAGGACAGGCGCAAACCTGCTGCGGCGGGGTTAAACTAGTTTTATTGGGCCCAAACCTTCCCCCTAGCCAATGTGATAAATAACAAACAATAGTAACAACAGTAAAATTTGTGAAAAATTAAACTGAAACAACTAAATACACGGACATAAACATGAAATCAAAAAAGAATACTAGTCAAGAACTGAAAAAAAGTTTTCAACAAAATAATTCAGCTGTTGATCATTCTCCCTTCATGACATAATTCTCTATTAAATCTCTTTATTAATAATTGATCATTTCAGAAGATATCTGATTGATAAATATGACGATAAAGAGGACAATAATCGAATTTATGGGAGGATATAACATCCCGAAGACATTTTTTATTCATGACAAGCTTTTATAAATTTCCATTATATATATATATATACAAAAGCAAATAAAGTAACTATAACAACACTAAAGAATATAAAAAAATATATATACAAGATGTTAACTGTGTTATATTTCAGGAATCCGTTTCCCTTCATCAGACAAATTTACTGAAATAAGATGTATAATTCAGTCTATTACTGTTACAAAAATATATCAAATACACAAACCAACAAAAATTTAAATTTCAAATTTTTATCTTCAGGCAACCAATCAAATCGACTCTTCAGAATCAGAGTCTTTGAAAAAAATATTTGTTGCTACTTGTTTTTCATCTGGAATACGCCTTTGAATTTTTTTCATTGAGTCCATCAGGTTCTAGCGTTTTCAGCTGGTACATCCAAAATTTTTCCTTTTTTCTTCTTGTCTCCTTGTCCCAGTTCGAATTGACTTCGATGATTTGGAATCTTATATCATCGAAGGAGTGTCCAGAGTTTCTCAAATGCCGTGTGAGCGGACAATTTCTGTTGTTTCTGTAAAATGATCTGTGATTATTGAATCTCAGATTGAAATGATCTTCAGTCTCTCCTACGTACTGGATTTTGCAAGCCCTGCATGTCAGAATATATATTAAATTTTTTGATTTGCAGTTGGAATCTGTAAATATTTTAAATTGCTCTCCGGTAACAGAGCTACTGAAACTGGTGTTAGTATCAGCAGCTCTGCAACAAAGGCACCTTTTAATTCTACAAGGGATATAAGAACCTTGTTCTGATGTTTGTGGTTTCTTTGAAACTCATGACACAAGAATATCTTTCAAGTTTTTAGGTCTTTTAAATGAAACAAAAGGTGGACAAGGGAAAATTTTGCATAAACTTGGATCTTTTTCAACCAGAGTCCAATATCTTTTGACAATGGCACTTAATTTTCTCAGGTCAGGATGGTAAGTGACAACAAGCGGGGTTCTCAATAATTTGTCCTTTTCTCTGTAACGAAAGAGGCTTGTACGGTCAATAGTCCGTACTTTATCAAATGATTCTTTTAATGACTTGCTGTTGTAGCCCCGAGCTTTTAGATGTTTGCTTAATTCACCTATTCTGTGATTGAATGTAGCTTCAGTGGAACA
>MJUU01046098.1:96350-107913 GCA_002080025.1 Modiolus philippinarum | reverse complement strand
GAGATGATTAAAATTCTAAAAGCAGCAGGAAATTTGTGTTAAAATTTAAAAATAACACATTTTTCAATTGCAGATATTATTTCTTCCGGATTCACTACAATTTCTTCAATTATTGATTTTGTTAAATACTTTTAGATATACAGTAACTGACAAAAGTTTTTTCTTCATCTCCCTCCGGGCATTCATCTCGTATTACATGTGTGATAACCAGCGTCTACAATGTAGCTGTTATTGTTTTGGTTAGACTTTTTTGTACATAGGTTTTGTTTGATTTTATTTTTTATTTTTATTGTGTTTTGAAAAAGGCCCGGATAGGGGCTGAAATATTAACTGTATTATTTGTGTACTGTTCACTTTTGTCTTTTGTTTGATTATATATATATATATATATATATATATGTGTGTGTGTGTGTGTGTGTGTGTGTGTGTGTATATATATATTTTTTTTTAATTCAAATGGAATGATAATTACAAATACTCCTTGATTAATGTACTTTTGTTATTTTAGTGAAGCAATACTTGACAGGTCAAGACCATTGAATACTGTAAAAATGTTGCAGTCATTTATTTTTCATTAGAGCTGAAGATATGGGAAATTCATCCTAAGTGTACATGTTCGCTGGTTTTTATAAGTTAGACTACGAACGATTGATGCAGATGTGTCATAATATGCTAATTGTTGGCGTATTCGTGTATTGTTATTTTTTGTGAGCTACAGATCGAGCTTGAGTATCGTCCTGATTCATTTCAAATGATTGATTTATTAAATTAATATTGTCGTACAGCGATGGAAACGTTCAACATTCCCTACCACACGCACACGATTCACACGATGAACGCACACGATTCACACGTTGAGCGCACACGATTCGCACGTTGAACGATACAGAAAGTTCTCAATCGTGTATCGTGTACCGTGTATTGTGTACCGTGTACCGTGTAACGTGCACCGTGTCGGTTAAATAATCTTATATATTTTCATGAAACGAACTCGAAATGAAAAACTATGAGCGGGCAATAAAAGTCGAGAGTTGACTGTAAATAAAATGGTAATTTACAATGTGATACATATAGATAAAACAACTGTTATTTATGACAAAAGAAAATAGTCGGTTTTCCATATGAAACAGCATTTATGGCATCAGTGTTGCAATCTTTCTCACGGAAACTAAACCGTCTCCACTTTTGCCGTAACAATATCATAATAGGGTCGGCTAAAAAACCTTGTTTAATTTTGTCAGCAAAAAAATAATAAATAAATAAAAAAAAAATAATAAATGAAATAAACAATAAGTAAAGTTAAATAAAAAAGTCCTGATATATAGTGATGAAAGATGCTGCAAAATCAGCCTCAATTACTTAAGAAAAAAAAAACGTTACTTTTAAATTACATTTAGATCATACTGAAACTTTCCATAATTTAACAATAAATATTCTGTCTATCTTATTTTATACTAGTGTCTGCAATACTAAAACTTCATATAATTTAACCATAAACATAAAAGAAAGGGGGCGTTTCCTGTATTTAATATTATACCGGTGTGCGCAATACTAAAACTTTATGAAATTTAACCATAAATATAAAAGAAAGGGAGCGTTTTCGGTATTTAATATTATACCGCTGTCCGCAACACTAAATTTGGTAAAATTTAACCATAAATATAAAAGAAAGGGAGCTTTTTCTCTATTTAGTATCATACCGGTGTCCGCGATACTAAAACTTTGTAAAATTTAACCATAAATATTAAAGAAAAGGAGCCTTTTCTCTATTTTGTATTATACCCGTGTCTGCAATACTAAAACTTTATAAAATTTAACCATAAATATAAAAGAAAGGTAGCCTTTTCTCTATTTAGTATTATACCTGTGTCCGCAATACTAAACCTTTGTAAAATTTAACCATATATATAAAAGAAAGGGAGCGTTTTCTGTATTTTATATTATACCGGTGTCCGCAATACTAAAACTTTCTAAAATTTAACCATAAATATAAAAGAAAGGGTGTATTTTCTGTATTTCATATTATACCGGTCTCCGCAACACTAAAATTTTATAAAATTTAACGTCAATAAATATAAAAGAAAGGGAACTTTTTCTTTATTTATTATTATACCGGTGTCCGCAATACTAAAACTTTATAAAATCTAACCATAAATATAAAAGAAATTGAGTATTTTCTGTATTTAATATTATACCAGTGTCCGCAATACTAAAATTTTATAAAATTTAACCATCAATATAAAGGAAAGGGAGCTTTTTCTCTATTTAGTATTATACCGGTGTCCGCAATACTAAAACTTTATAAAATTTAACCATTAATATAAAAGAAAGGGAGCGTTTTCTGTATATAATATTATACCGGTGTCCGCAATACTAAAACTTTATAAAATTTAACCATAAATAAAAAAGAAAGGGAGAGTTTTCTGAATTTTATTTTATACCGGTGTCCGCAATACTAAAACTTTATAAAATTTAACCATAAATATAAAAGAAAGGGAGCGTTTTCTGTATTTAGTATTATACCAGTGTCCGCAATACTAAAACTTAATAATATTTAACCATAAATATAAAAGAACGGGAACTTTTTCTTTATTTAGTATTATACTGGTGTCCACAATACTTAAACTTTATAAAATTTAACCATAAATATAAACAAAGGGAGAGTTTTCTGTATTTAATATTATACCGGTGTCCGCAATACTAAAACTTTATAAAATTTAACCATAAATATAAAAGAAAGGGAGCTTTTTCTCCATTAATTATTATACTTGTGTCTGCAATACTAAAACTTTATCAAATTTAACCATAAATATAAAAGAAAGGGAGCTTTTTTCTCTATTTAGTATTATACCGTTGTCTGCAATACTAAAACTTTATGAAATTTAACTATAAATATAAAATAAAGGGAGCTTTTTCTCTATTTAGTATTATACCGGTGTCCGCAATACTAAAACTTTATAAAATGTATCCATAAATATAAAAAAGGGAGTTTTTTTCTCTATTTAGTATTATACTGGTGTGCGCAATACTAAAACTTTATAAAATTTATCCATAAATATAAAAGAAAGGGAGCTTTTTCTCTATTTAGTATTATACCGGTGTGCGCAATACTAAAACTTTATAAAATTTATCCATAAATATAAAAGAAAGGGAGGTTTTTCTCTATTTAGTATTATACCGGTGTTTGAAATACTAAAACTTCACATAATTGAACCATAAATATAAAAAAGGGCACTTTTTCTCTATTTTATATTATACCGGTGTCCGCAATACTAAAAGTTGATGTACTTTAACAATAAATATAAAAAAAGTGTGCTATTTCTCTATTTTATATTATACCAGTGTCTGCAATACTAAAACCCATAAATTTAAAAGAAAGTGCACTTTTTCTTTATTTTATATTATACCGGTGTTGGCAATACTAAAACTTCCTATGATTTAACCATAAATAGAAAAGAAAATGCACTTTTTCTCTATTTTATATTATACCAGTGTCCACAATGATTAAACCGTATAAGTTTCATCTGATTAGGCTTCTATTGTTCTACTATATTGAACGGCCTGCATTATTATAATTGAGTATTTTATGTTGATTAAATAAAGGTTTGCGTTCCTAACCAATAACTGTTTTTGTGACAAAAAATCGGCAGTGATACTTAATCTGATAATATGTTAGTTTCTTCTTGTAAAATCGGCGGTTAAAAAACAAAATTGTGTTGTGCAGAAAATTGGCAATCCTAGCTATAAAATGCGGAATTTAAATGAAACGAGTAAACGCACGTTACACGATACACGCAATGAACGTTACACGTTACACGATACACGATACACGATGAGCGCACACGATTTACATGATGAACGCAAACGGTCTACACGATGAACGCACACGATTCACACGATGAGCGCTAATTTGGGAATGTTGAACGTTTCCATCGCTGTAACAATGTCTTACATTTCGCAACAACAAAAATACACCTTAGAATTATAAAAATGAATCGCAAGGGTGACAGTACATATATCCGTGGAACATCCTACCTACCCTTTTCTTGTTTCGTGGAATCTTTCATGTGGCAACTGCGTTTTAGCTCGCACCAGTCCAACTGGCAATAATAATAAAAAGTCAAAATTTTAAATTGGCACATTTTTGCTACTGATTATGTCCGGATGAAAACAGCAAAACCAAACAATGGTGATTAAAAGGATATGGAGTAAATGCACTTGAGACAAAGTCTATACAAATACATGGTAAAATCAAGCAAAGGAACACCGCTTTAATCGTAGTTCTAGATCTTGAAGTCACCATGAGGCTTTCAACAATGAGCTTTGCTCATACCTCATAGTAAGGTTCGAGCGAAATCTTTGATGATTGTCGACCAACGCTTCATCATAGTCCTGTTCTTTCTAATGTCAGAAATATGAACTAATGTTATACTCGCAGATTAGCGACGAGAACTCCTTGACCCATCGTTTTGAATTGCGTTTTGTCTTTTTCTTTCTTTTTATGATAGTTGTCTTGTATTTCGTAGTCTACCTGTATTGGTTTTTCTTTGTATGAGTATTATAACATAGGGAGGGGGATACCGAAAGGTAAGGTTTTGATACCCATCAACAAGTTTATATCGTAGTTAACGTTTGTGGTATGTTATGTTTTGTTTTGTTTTAAAATCCAAAAATATACTGGTGAAGCCACAAACTTTGCATCCTGGTCATAGAAATTGATTTGTAGTTTTTGCTGTGTCATGAAGAGGGTATGTTATCATATGCTCTTGCATTGTCGGAAGTATGATCATCGAATTTAACGGTCAGAAGAAAACATATTTTATCATGTTCATGTCAATCCACATTATGTAAAGTTTTTCTTACCATTCTTAACTGTTTTCTCCTGTTATTTGGGATTATTGCAGCAGATATAAAAGAAGCAGAATTCCCAAACATAAATAGCAATGACGCGGTTAAAGTTTCTGACTAGAAGTCGGTAGTTTGATAATGTTATCGGTTTAATGCAAATTTTTAGCGACAGTCAAATAATCACAAGCTAAAAGCAAACTAGACCACCCCCTCTGATCTTTCAAGCCTTGCTTCAAATACATTTGATTCGACACATGTGTATGAACTATAAAATGCAAAAAAATAAAATAAAATAACCAAATCATGCCCCACAACAAAGGGCTTATGCTTGTCCTTCATTTCGCAAAAATGAATTGTTTTCTAGGTATTTTTTTATTATTTTTTTCTATTTTTTTTTTGAGACCGCATCAGGTGTACTTGATATTTCGTATAGAAGTTTACCTTGGTTAGTAACATATAGAGTTTAAGTTTCGTCTTTATTCCATCATTTTTGCACGAGTAAATGCCTACTGGATTTCCTTTTTTTAATCGTAGCACTATTTAGCAATATATATCCATGTGAGCTGTGAAAAGGTGGTAATGTTAAAATCTAAAAT
This sequence comes from Modiolus philippinarum, assembly GCA_002080025.1. NCBI lineage: Eukaryota > Metazoa > Mollusca > Bivalvia > Mytilida > Modiolidae > Modiolus > Modiolus philippinarum. Next base: position 102,469 of record MJUU01046098.1, on the reverse strand, counting down.
TGCTACATTGAATAAAGCTCGAAATGACTGATAAGTCGAAAATTTGACATCATCAGCTTGATCCAATTTAATCTTTTTTCATGCAGATTCATATATTTTGTTGGAATTGTTGCCCTTTAAAATCCAAAATTACATGTCAAAATATTTTCAGAAAAAAAAAAACGTTCGAGATAACGTTATAGTTGGTATATACGAGTTTACCTATACATCGGCAAACGAATACCGAAGCAAAAACGAGGAAAGTGGAAATTCTAAAATCATAAATCCAAAATCATGGTAATTCACAGCAACACAAATTAAGACAGTTTGACAAAGACAAACAAATAAACAAAATGAACAAGAACGCCACAAAACTAAAGCACTAGCAGTGTGAACCCCTATAAAAACTGAGATATCATCAGGTGCTCCGGAAGGGTAAGCATGATCTTCTCCACGCGTGGCACCCGTCACCCTGCCAGTGAAATGTCCGGTTTTCTCACAGTCGGTGTTAGTCAGTCCGGTAACAAACTCTGGATCTACCCAAAGATATCTGTTCTCATTTTTGAAACAGAAACATTGTAATGGTCTGTCAAATCGTGGTGACGACCGTAAAACTTCTGTAGTGACAATTACAACAGTAACTGAGCATACCCTTGATGTATCAGTTTTTGAGACAGTAATTTCGCTCTTTTGACAAAATCGCTGTCCAAACTACAGGCACAGCAATAGCGAATGAGTTGTGAAATGCACACGCCATATCCCGGAGAAGTGGGAATATTACTGCTCAAAAACGGGAAGTTCACTATTGGAAAGTCGAAATCATCACGCTTGTCGTAAAGTTTTGTTTTCAGACGTCCAGAGTTGTCAATGTAGAGGTATAGGTCCAGATATGATGCTGATGATGGTGTATCAGCGGTCTCTTTAATTTCGAGTCTATTTGGGTATACAAGATGAAGGTTATCCTTAAATTCAGGATTGTTCAATGAAAGAACATGATCTATATAACGGAAACTGAAATTAAAGGATTTGGCTAGCCCTTGTATGAACCTGGCTTTATACGAATAACGAAACAAATCTGCTAAAAGTGGCGCACAATCAGTCCCCATAGGTATCCCTTTTATCTGCTGGAAAACTTGTCCTCCAAATTCTACCATATTATAAGCTATATAAGTTAGAGATGGGATTTGAGTTGTATTTGTCAGTTTATTCTTGTAGGAGTAATCCCCCTTCAAAAATGTATTTAAATAACAGTTACAAGTCTTTTTAAACACTGCTTCAGATATTGATTGATATTTGACAGAGAGTTTATCCTAATGCACTAAACTTTATGTCAAAAGGGACTTTTTTATTTTCAAAATTATCAATTTCACTTACATCTGGCATCCTCGTTACGGAGCATATGTTTCTCTTTTGAAACGATTGACGAGAGCTAGCTATTTGGACTTTCGAATTAGGCATACATGTAGTTATCTCCGTGCAAGTTTTGGATGAAAGCTGGAATGTATGCTTTGGATGCAGTCTCTGACTTACATTTTCAGCATGAGTGTTTCGGAATATGTAGAATGGTTTAATCCATTCTGGATAACTGACATGTCCCACAACAACCATATTAGTATGTTAGATGTATTTTGGAATGACAACTACAATGCATGCTTCGGATGCTGTCTGTGATCTACATAGGTAGAATAGTTTAAGTACATTCCTGCTTACTGACATGTTCCACACCAACGTTATTGGGAAGTGTTATGTATCTTAGGATGGCAGCTACAATGAATGCTTCAGATGTTGTCTGTGACCTGCATTTTACGCATGAGCAACTTGCTTAGGTAGAATGATTAAAGTCCATTCCCGTCGAACAACACGGCACACATCAACAATATTGATGTGCATGATGGATTTTGGGAGGACAGCTGGAATGTTTCCTTCAGATGCTGACCTATACATTGTGCATCACGAGTTGGTCAAGTGGAGCAGTTAAAGTTGATTCCCGCCCACTTACATGTTCCCAGTCAACTGGTATGTAGGATGCATTGTGGGACATCTACATATTATAAATCAGCGACTTTGTTAGGTACAGTGGTTAAGTCCATTCCCGCTTACTGAAAAGTCCTACATCAAATATATTGGTACATATCGCAACATTCTCGCTCACGCTACAATTTCAAATCAAATGATATCAGTGGGTTTTTTTTCGAGATTGTCAGTATGGCATATATCGACTAAAGAGAAAACATTTAAAATATATGGTTTATTAAGTTCAAATGAAGGATGGTTTACATCTAATTACAACACAATAATGTATAAGTACGGTTCAAACCAAATAATGTTGACTACATTTTTAAATAGAATCAACCAAGAGAAGTTGCTTTTGTTAACAAAATGTTGTGTTTCAATTTTGACCATTAACTGTAGTAAAATGATAACAGACATTGGAATGTGTATGCACAAAATGTAGTTGTTTTTTACCACTACCATTGATTAAATGTTTACCAAAGACAATAAATAATGGTTAAATGTTGTCACATGTTATGGTTAATTGTAATAATGTACTTTTTTCGCGGGTAATTACTTTTCCGCATTTCCATCTGCATACCATTTATTGCGGTATCGACATTATACTTATGCTTTTATATAACTAATAACGCATATTTATACTCATTCACGGGTATTTATTTTCGTTAAAACAGTGTTGACTGCGAAATTCGTGAAAATAAGTACACCGCGAAAATAAGCACAATTACAGTAATTAATATATATGAAAGACATGATTTTTCCGTTGCGATTCAATTCAATATTTACTCCTCTTATGACAGACTTGACCACATTCAAACCTTTTTGGTTTGTATGCAAGTAGACTTAAGTATAGCCATAATGGTAAAATATATAGTTACCATAAATTCTGATAGTGGTTCACTCTTCTTCAATGAACTTTAATAGACTAAACAACTATCTATAGACTCTAAGAAAGCCTTATAAGTGCTGAAATCACTCAGCATGCTTAGTTCATGTATGATGTAAACAATGATAGAAGCAGGTGAAAGTACAGGACTGGTGACAATCTAGTACATTTACCTGTAACTTTAGAAATCAATCCTAACAGATAAGCTGGTTTGAAAATCAATTCACATTAAGACATATATCAAATTCAGTATTAAAGAGTAATAGATACAAATATAAATAAGGTTCGTAACATAACCCAAGGTGTTTGTCCCCAAACAATGAGCCTAATGGTATGTATTAATGTTCAAGTATTTCAGAATGTACTAAATCTGAACTAGTCAAAACTGAATAAAAACAAAACAACATGAATATAAACATGACAAATAAAAAAAATTAAATGTCATTTAAGGAATTAAATTCTTTGCAAGTCCTCTAATCTTCTGTCTATTATGTTATACAAACCATCCAGCCTTAAGTTAGTTCTAAGGCGTTTAATTTCTAACAGTGGTCCAATGTCTTTTGATAAAGATTGCATAATCTAGTTATCCCTCATTTCTTAGATAATTTAGTATATAATTTAAATATGTTGGATCCTGATAAATAAATAGCGTTAACCTTCCATTATATCCGTAACGACGATTGGCTAAAATGGATAGAATAGAAGTAGAATCATAACTTTATTTGTCCTCAAACATTGAGAACAATTTTGATATCTTCAATTAATTTGAATTTTTTAAATAATACCCAATTCAAATCATTGGTGATATCCTTGTGGTTTGTAATTGGAATATTTGGAGCAGTGAACACTCTTTGAGGTCTAGTCGGTGTTGAATGGCATGGAGACAATGGTCTACATAATTGAAGGTCATGGAGAACTTCTACCAGTTGTTGTGAGACATTCCCGTCATATTAGCATAATATGTAGATTCAGATGTTTTTTGTTGTGTTTCAGAAGATTTCTCTTAAGAGTTATTTTTATTATTTATAACTTCTGATGTTTCATGTTTTGTTTTACCATAATTCATTTGATTATTCTGGTTCCTGCCTGATGGAGAGCTAGGACGGGTTACAGTTGATGAAGGAATACAATGTCTTATATTTTCAAGCATTTGCGCTTATGTGCAGTTGACCTCGACGTTGATCTAGAGGTTAATTCGGGTCTCTTTTGTGTTAAAATTTCTTCATATACATGATATATTTCTTTCTTAACAATTTTAGCTTTTTTATACTTCATATGACCATCCTTGGCTCTATCACCATCAAAAGAAGTTAATCGATTATAACACACGTGTGAAAGTGGACTTTCTCCTCTAGAGCATCGACTGTGTCTGCCATTTTCTCTAGCTGTTACAATTTGCAATATATGGACTGCCACCCTAAACTACTGTGTCTTTCCATAATATGTCTTTACACAACTGCTTTGGTCTAAAAGGAGTTGTGGGCTCATCATTATGACACACCGGACACTAAAAATTGTTCTCATCTGAAAAACAAGTACATCTTAAATTGAATCGCCAAATTGTTAAGATTTGTTTATGGTTCAACATCTTCAGTCAGTTTAAATAGATCATGACGATTCAGTCTGAAAATTATCATTTTGGGGTATAGAACTCGTAACTTTTATACTTTAAAGACAGATTATCATTTGACTGGAAAACATTTGGTTCCGAATCATTGCCACGTGGCCGATGCCTCTGCTAGTGGACTATTCACCAACCCAGTAGTCAGTACTTCGGTGCTGATTCGAAAACCGATTTTATTGAAACTTGCAATATCTAAATTTTACAAAATTGGGTTTAAGACTAAGGAGTATCTAAATGAATAGTTCTGTCCTTAGCTGATTTTACTGTTTTTATGCAACTTCGGTATTTCTTGTATTTTGGCTTTCTGTTTAGACCCTTTCGGTTATTTGTTCTCTATCAGCGTTTACACGTTTTCCGGTTAATGGACTTCCAAGTGTATTGGTTTGATCTGCACTGATGAGAAATAAGTTGTCGAAATGCGCATATGCAGAAAACAGTACCTTCGGTATTTGGTTATTTCATCACAAGAAAACTTTGTTTCCCAATCTGATTCCTTTTCCAGTTTCTGACAATATGTCTCTTTCAAACCATTCTGGTTTATTTTCACTTAATATGTACCCTTTAAGTCTGTTTATGTGTACAACTGTTTGCTTTTACTTTTGAGTTTCATGCATTCTAAATACTACATCACTCAGTCGTTAAATGATTTTGTATGGCCCTTTCCAAGGACATTGTAATTTCTTACTTTTTCATTTTTAACGATTTTAATTATGAAATCATACGAAATTCCGCGCATTGAAAGTATGGTCACAGGACTTTTACAAAGATCCTGTGACCATATTTTCTTTCATAGCTTGACTTGAAAACTCCAGATTTTCCCTGGCAAATTTGAGTATAAAAGCTAGAGACTCTGATAATCTATACGCATAATCAGAACCAGATTATTTTGGTTGTTCTCTTGGTGATTTGGAAAAAAATTTGAATATGTAACGATGGCGGGTACGTCATCATGAGGAGTGGAATATGGACGTCCTAGTCTCATTGGTTTTCTGAGTAAAATAAGGAAGACATATTTTCTAAAGTCTGATTGAATTCTTTAAACTATTCCATCCCTCTGAGGATGTAATATTCTAGTTTTGTCGATTCCGAGAATGTTACAACATTAATTTAAACACAGCTGATTCCGTCAATCCGATTTATAAACTAATTATCTATTACTCACATGATCTGTGATTGGTAATGGACCTAATATATTAATGCCAATCCTCTCTAAGGACACACCTACGTTGTATTTTAGAAGAGGGGTCGTATTCTTCCGAGGTGTTCTTTTGTTTGTTGCACATTTGTCACATAATCGACACAAGATGGTAACTTCTTTTCTCATGGCACACCATAAGAATCTTGTTCTGAGTTTTGAAAGTGACTTTGTGGAAAGAGCAAAAGCATTGTCACAAAAACTACTGAGTCAGGGATATGTTCAGCCGTTGTTACTTTCGTCCCTTCAGAAATTCTATGGCCGTCACCACGACATCATAGATAGATATGAAATGTCAGTGTCACAAATGAAAATGACATTTTCAGCTAGATTCGCATGTTCCCGGATTTGACACTTCCGGTTTTGACTTTACCCTGGATTGACGCACTGACAGTGTGACGGATGCTGTATACAGAGCAGGA
>MJUU01046098.1:48698-70993 GCA_002080025.1 Modiolus philippinarum | reverse complement strand
GCGGGAAAATTCAATATTGTCCGATTTCAATGAAATTTTGTTTCCAAATAGATATTGATGTTGCGACCTCAAATCCTGTGTGGAAAATTGTTTGTTGACCGCCATTTTCAAAATGGCCGCCAAAAAAGCCGGGAAAATTCGACATTGTCCGATTTCAATGAAATTTGGTTTCCAAATAGATATTGATGTTGCGACTTCACAACCTGTGTGGAAAATTGTTCGTTGACTGTCATTTTCAAAATGGCCACCAAAAAAGGCGGGAAAATTCAACATTGTCCGATTTCAATGGAATTTGGTTTCCAAATAGATATTGTTGTTGCGACTTCAAAACCTGTGTTGAAAATTATTTGTTGACCGCCATTTTCAAAATGGCCGCCAAAAAAGGCGGCAAAATTCAACATTGTCCGATTTCAATGAAATTTGGTTTCCAATTAGATATTGATGTTGCGACTTCAAAACCTGTGTTGAAAATAGTTCGTTGACCGCCATTTTCAAAATGGCTGCCAAAAAAGGCGGAAAAATTCAACATTGTCCAATTTCAATGAAATTTGGTTTCCAAATAGGTATTGAGGTTGCAACTTCAAAACTGATGTCAAAAATTGCTTGTTGACCACCATTTTCAAAATGGCCGCCTAAAAAGGGTGGAAAATTCAACATTGTCCGATTTCAGTGAAATTTGGTTGCCAAATAGGTATTGATGTCACAACTTCAAAACAGATGTTAACAATTGTTTGTTGACCCCCATTTTCAAAATGGTCGCCAAAAAAGGCAGGAAAATTCAACATTGTCCAATTTCAATGAAATTTGGTTTCCAAATAGGTATTGATGTCGCAACTTCAAAACTTATGTTGAAAATTATTTGCTGACCCCCATTTTAAAAATGGTTGCCAAAAGAGGCGGGAAAATTGTTTGTTGACCGCCATTCACATAATGATGTCTCTGTTTCAAAACTGGTGTCTAAAGTGGTCCTTAGCAAGAGCGTTTTTTGTCAATAAAGCCCAACAAAGAAAAATAGTGTAACATGATCAGACTTTAAATACTGTTTAAGATATTGGTGGTGTTTGAGGTACTAAAGTTTGAGAGACTGATGATCAACTGGATAACTTACAACGTTACCACGATTATGGCAACTGAAAGCCAGGTGAGCGATACAGGCTCCTGGGAGCCTCTAGTGTATTGTAAAAGATTATGTAAAAATTCGAATCATTTTTCAATTTTAGTTTCATTTTATGCTTATTTATACCTACAAAATAGCAGTCCAGTATTAAATGATCAGTTTTAAAGTAAGTGAGAACCGAACCGTCAGTCAAAGAACGAACAATCAATGGACAAAGGCAACATTGGAAACACTAAGAAACAAGGACACCACTTGAGAACGGGACAAAAAAGAAAAAATGAAGACACACATACAGATGAACAACACGGACCCAATAAAAACCATGGGTGAGATCAGGTGTACCGGTAGAGTAAGCATCTCCTGCTTCTTATAAGACATCCGCTGTGTTGAACATGTCAAATCCGGTAGCAAAGTCAAATCCGATAGAGTAAAAAAAAAACTTTATTTGTGGAGGGAAAGATATATTGTCATCTGGGAAACAGATATCCCGTAACGATCGACAAGATCGTGAAAAAAAACTCAGTTTAAGGTAGATCGACACAAATACACGGCGCATTCGATTGGCGCATATCGAAAATCTGGTCTGATACGGATTTTTCAGCCGGAATATTCCATTATTGGCCTTCTCATTGTGACGTCATAATAGATTGGTATACACGTTCCCACGAATTAGCTCCCTTTTCACATAAATATTGTTTATTTCGTAAACTATATAAAATATCTCTCTTAATCAAACGGTGACATAGATTTTTTCAGTTCAACAGATAGCTGAAGTGTATCTCTCTTAAATATAAAAAAATGAGAGAAAAAACGGTCTGATATTTATTTCATATGAAAGCTAAACAATAAGCATGTTCTCGGTTTTCTCTATATGTTTTTTGTAAATGTTGCTGAAAAAAACTGAATTTGGCCTAATTTTCAAAGCCTGAAAACAGGAAATGATGATCGGTGACATATCATTTTTATTTTATTTTTGGAATATATGAGTTAAGAGCTATAAAATATATTAGAACAAAAAAAAATCTGTCAGATATTTTTATTAGGATCGAACTACCTTAAGGTCTTTTTTTTTTTGTAATTATCCAGAGAAACGATAAAAATTGATATAAAAAATTTTATTCAGAAGATTAATTAAATTGTTGATATATCTGTATTAAAAAGATTTACCAATACATGAGGATATATCTTCCACCACGCACCAGATAATTATGGACGATATTTATATATGTTCGATAATGACTGTAAGCAAAAACTGAAAAAAAACACACAAAAAAACTAAAAGCACAATTGAGAAAACTAGACATCTGCGGGATACATTTTGCATAGTATGGGCATTTATCAGGTTCAATCGAAGTATGTCTTCTCTGTAGCTATCTAAGATGTTCTTGTCCTGAGTGCAACGACCCAGTGCATATATTTAACAAAAATAGAAAAAGTAGGTCACAAAACATAGGAAAAAATTGAACCGAACATTACATGATAAAAATCAATTATTGCCAACCCTCCAGAGGGTTGGCTTTAGATTTAACAAAAATTATCTTAGCACTCACTAAACATGTTTATCATTATAAGATAAATTTCTCTTAATCACAAAAGTTAAACTAATTAGTATACGCCCGTCGAAAGACGGACATATTATTGTATATTCTCCGTCCGTCCGTCTGTCCGTCCATCCCTCCGTTCGCCGTTAACTTTTTGGTTTCTGGAGATTTTACTGTAACCGCTTGACATATTGATTTCATATTACGTATGTAAGCATATCTAGGTGAGATACAGGTCAAGTTCAGATTTGGTTCCGGTCGATTGATTTTGTACAAAGTAATGACCCTTTGACTTAGTGACATTTTGAAAGATACAGGTTTCCGGGGGTTTTTTTTAACCTCTATACATATTGATTTGATATTTGGTATATTAAAGTATCTAGTTGCGATACAGATCAAGTTTTAGTATGTTTCTGATTTGGGGATTTTGTAGGGAGTTACAGCCCTAAGACTTAGTAAATATTTGAAAAACAGCACTTTTTCAGCCTTTTCTTTACTATGCGTGAACATGTTTATTTGATATCTGGTATATGATTGTATGTTTATAAATCGATTATTATGTTTAAATTTGGTTCCCGTTGAATGATTGTTGTGGACAGTTACGGCCCTTGGACTTAACTTTTCTTTTAAATCCTTTTTTTTTAATCTTTCTATGCATAAACTTTACAAATTGATTTGATATTTGTTAAATTGTTACATCTGGTCCTAACCAAACATTTGTAATTTTGTTCCAATCCCTCGACAAACATTACCACCATCATGCAACAAGATCTATCTTTGTGTGAACCATCAACTGAATGATGATCTCTGAAACAACGAACATTTACCCAACATTTAGAACAATGGCCAGAAAGTTCTTTAAAATGCCCATTTCCTCATCAAACATGACTGTCAGCACAGAACAAAATTTTACATTTTATCATACTGGAAATATATCCTTTGTGCATCACCATTGAAACTACTCAAATTAGGTGTACTGAAATTGTTATTGGAAGTACTTTAAAGGTCATTTTTTCCGACCCGTCGACATATATGGCCGCCATGGTGTAAAACAAAGTTAACCGTTAGACCATAGGAGAAAAAATACTTTGATCATCTCCTCTGAAACTCGAACTCAAATTGAGTTTAGATTGATTTTAACAAAACATGCTCATTTAGTTCCGATCCGACAAAGTTTCTGAGCAAAGCAGTACTTATTGTCAATAAAAAAACAAAACAATTTGACTGCCTGTAACGTTTAACACTTTGTCATTTATATCTGAAACAACTACAGAAAATATAAACGCGTAATGTATATCTGATTTTGGCTTTAATTAGATCTTATTGGTTTTTTGTTATCTATCGGGTTTGACAAATATTATGGTGTATCGATTTCAATTGTTTTGATTTGATCTACACTATAGAGACCTATGCAATCTGCAGAAACAAAATTTGACAGCAAATTTCTAATTTAAGTTAAAACCAGTGGGCCGATGCCTCTGTTGGTTGACTGTTGGTCCCCTAGCCCTAGGGTATTCACCAACCTAGCAGTCAGTACTCCGATGCTGGCTGGAAATCCAATTCAATTTGAAAATTATAATATATAAATTTCAGAAAAAAAAAAGTTTAAAAGTTGGGAATATCCCCCTCGTGCATAGCTCTGTCTAGCTATTTTTTTTTCTTTTCAAATGATCTAAATGTTTTTTTTTTGTTACTTATCAACTTTGATACATATATTCTGGTTTATGAACTTCCAAATGATTTTATTTGATCAGCAGGCCACAGACCCTAATTAATTTCATAGTGCTTTCTAACCAAAAGTCTGGTCAAATTTTTAAAAAATCGCACCATTTTAAACGATATCAAATTTTGCATGCTTGAAGTACACTTCAATCCCGTAAAAATATTGAATTGCCAGGAAAATCGTCCGCTGGGTTTTGCTGAACTAGACTTTAATTTAATTTTCATGTCTTATGCTTCAATAAAATGAAAGTTGCGGCAGGAAAATGAACTCATGAACTTGAGACACTTTGAGACTTCCTGTTCAAGAAATGTCAATGTTAAACGTTCAAAGGTATAATTCAGACACCTATTCAATGCGAAAAAACTTATAGACATGAACATTTTGCGTTAGGAAGTAAGCAATTAAAATTTTTAAAATATTTCATGTTTTGATGATAGGAAATATATTCGTATACCACGGAGAAAGGGACGTAATTGGGATCTGTAGCCTGCAGTAAAGCGACATTAGTTATCGAAATGGTCATCTGTAAAAACTAAAATTACAGCAACTTCGGTATTATTCGTATATAAAAATCTTAATCAAAGAATTTTTAATTGTTTCAATGCAAAAACAAAAATTATTTTACAAAAATGTATAGTTTTAGTCCGATCCGCCAACAATCATGACTGGAAGTATGCAACATATTAATAGTTTAATGTTGGATCCTATTGGAGAACAAATTTTAATCAATTCTTTTGAGACCCTTTAAGATTAGTAAATTAAATTTTGCGTGATTGGTGTTTAGAATGACCTAAATAAGGTTGCAGGTTTAATTCCGATCCAAGATTCAACGTCCTAATGTTTAACTCTAGACTCAGTGGTAAAAAAGAACATATCCTATCAAACTACTGAAACCAATGAAATCAAATTTACAGGTTGAATTATTTCTCGAAAAGAAACAATGACTGGATTAGAGTAAATGCACATGTAAGGTGACAAAGTCTCTACAAATGTATGTTACCAAGCAATGGAACAACGCTTTTATTGTTGTTATTCATCTTGTGGTCATCATGAGGCCTTTCAGCAATGAGCTTTTCTCATACCTCATAGTACATTCAGAACGGCCCTTGGCAAATAAAAGTGACAACAAAAGTGCGAATCGATCAAAGGGAGACACCAGTAAGGAAAATCCGTATAACATTCGACAGAATCAGGGAAACACAATCCAACACAGAACATTTTTGGCAAGCCGTCATCTTCCCGACTTGGAACGGGCATTTTATAGATAAAATGGTGGGATAAACCAGGTTTAATGATGCATCAACCTCTCGCTTATATGACAACTAACTGTAGCTTCTGTGTGCCCAGATTGTGTTAAATACCAAACTGTATTCCTTGCCACTTTCAAAACTTCATTCCTTCTACAAAACATGCTTAGCATCATCCGTAACTGATAGCCATTCTCTAGAATACAAATTAACAGCGATTGTTTTGGATATATCTAACCACCGACTGTTCAAGCCTGTCACCATATCCGCCAACAAACCTGATAACCGGACATTTATCAAAATTCAATTCGCCAATAAAGGCTTGGACGCTATAAATCTTGCTAACATTCTACATAGCAAAACAGTGACATCAAACATTCCTCCTTATTTTAATGATCAATCAGTTCCACTTATCTCATATTCCTACACTAAACCAATTGCAACTTCCATTTTCAATTACAAACGGGTATTGCGTGACTTTCAAATTGATGACTTTAAAGCCAAACCACCTGATTGTGCTTGCTCCTCTTACCCATTCAATTATAGTCCGGCTGGACACGTTATAACTGGTGACCTAGATATCGTAGACAACCCTAAACTACGAGATATCTTCTCAAAAGGTCCCAAATTTCCTGCGCCCCAGCACATCAACTGGAAGTACAGCTTCAAGATTTTGATGGATGCAGTTGAAGACTATGCTAGGAAGTGGGCAAAGAAAGAGAAAGAGGACGTTGAAACATTGTCCGACTGGATCAGGTCCATAAAGTCATTAATTGTAAATCGCATCCGGCGCCTACAAACAGCTATGAAATCCAGAAATCCCAGTATGTTTGAAGATCCCCTTGTAGTAAGAACTCTGTCCAACCTCCATGATAATTACGTCATTGTCCCTGCAGACAAAGTTTCTAACAACATACTGTTCGTGTGAAAGAAACACTATCTCGACTGCCTTGTGAAGGAGATGAGCCTCGACATTTCATCTGGAAACCCTACTTATACCCCTACTACAATATCGAGGGATGAGATTGTAAAAAAATTACACTTCAGTGTTAGCACCATTTGGCATAAAAGCTAATGATGACAACAATCAACTCCCTTACATCTACTGGGTATCTAAACTTCATAAGAATCCATACAAACAGAGATTCATTGCCGGATCTTCCAGATGCACCACTTAACCTCTTTCACAGCTACTTTGTTGATCGCAGTCAGAGATGGCCTGAAAAATTACTGTAACAAAGCTTACTCCACAAGCTGTGTGAATCAAATGTGGATTCTTAAAAATTCCAAAGATCTCCTTGAACAGCTATCCTAAACCAGTCTTACCTATTGCCATATCATTCAAACTTTTGACTTTTCTACACTTTATACAACCCTGCGACACAATAAACTGAAAACAGTAATTGCAGATTTAATACATCAATGTTTCTGCACACAAAAAATGGAGAACGCAGATACACCTATTTAGTTATAAGGAAAGACAAGACATATTTTGTTAATAGCCACACTGATTCAAATAAGAAGTACACTGAGACTGACGTAATCAAAAGGTTAGAATTTTTTATTGACAATATTTTTGTTGAATTTGGAGGTCGTGTTTTCCAACAGACCATAATGATTCGTATGGGAACAAACTGTGCGCCGCTTTTAGTTGACCTTTTCCTTTACTCGCACGATGCAAAGTTTTTACAAGGGCTTATTCAAATCAAACAAAAACATTTAGCCCAGTCCTTTAATTTCAGCTTCCGCTACATAGACGATGTACTTTCTCTTAATAATCCTAAATTTAGGGAGTATTTACATCAGATCTATCCAAATGAGCTTGAAATTAAAGAAACAACTCAAACACCTACTTCAGCTTCGTACCTAGATTTTTTATTGTATATTGACGAAGATGGACGTTTGAAATCTAAGCTATATGACAAGCGTGATGATTTTAACTTCCCCATTGTGAACTTTCCCTTTCAAAGCAGCAATATACCTACCTCTCCAGCCTAAGTGTACATTTCACAGTTGATTCGTTACTGTCGAGCATGTAGTTTGTACAGTGAGTTTTTTAAGAGAGCAAAAAAACTGTCCCAAAAGCTGCTTAGTCATGGATTTGTTCAACTTTTGTTAATTTCATCCCTCAAGAAATTTTATGGCCGTCACCATAGCATCATTGAAAGATATGACGTGTCAGTATCCCAAATGAAAGTGGACATTTTCAGCTAGATTCACGTCTTCCCGGATTTGACTACCGACTTTGACATTTTTCCAAAATGAATCACTCACAGTTTGACGGGTGCTGTTAACAGAGCAGGACATGCTCACCCTTCCAGAGCACCTGATGTCACTCTCAGTTTCACTGGAGTTCACACTGTGAGTGCCTTTGTTCTAAATGTTGTGATTTCTGTTTCTGTGCTTTGTGTCTGTCTTCCGTCGTTGTTTTTTTTTCCTAGCGTCATTGTTTTCTGTGTTCTCGTTTTTTGCCCTGTCTTTGGACTTCGATTTTTGTGAATTTCACTCCTTTGTTCCTTCGGTATTCTACTGCCGTTATGTCAAAGCCATAATATTGTCAAAACTTAGAATTTTTTTTTCACACAACGGTCTGCGCGGAAATGTTTTTTACTTGTCATTGATACGATATCAACAAAAATAATTTTTAAATGGGCAAAGCGGTCTTACAATTATTATCATCCATTGCCCGTCTCAAACTGGTGACAATTGCAGCGTATAGATAAGTCCACTGTAAGAAAATTAAGCAGTATAAAATATGAAGTTGTGGGCACCATAAACAACTGATCAAAAACAACGGCGGTAGAATACCGAAGGAACAAAGGAAGTGATGATTACAAAAATCGAAGTCCAAAGACATGGCAAAAACGGCAACAGAGAAAAACAAAGACAAAACAAAGACGTGAGACAGCCACAATAGACGGAAATAAAAAAGAACGACATTAAGAACTAAGGCACTCATAGTGTGAACTCCCATGAAAACCGGGAGTGACATCAGGTGCTCCGGAAGGGTAAGCACGTCCTGCTCCACTAGCAACACCCGTCATACTATCAGTGAGGTATATATTGCTTTGAAAGTTCTGATTTGACGCTGATTGGAATTGCCATTTTTATTACTCTTAGACAAACCTTATTAAAATCCATGGTACGTGATAACCCTCAAACAGTACCAAGGTAAAAATTTGGAAAGCTTTTGAAGTCTCTTGAGTATTCAATCATTAACCAGGACAAATCAGAACATAATAACGAAGAAAAAACTAAAATCTTACAGTGTGATATACAAGTCAACACAAAAAACTAAAACCACTGACAGTGTGAATAATGATATTTGATATTACAAAATGATATTTGATATTCCAAAAAATACTATAAAACTAAATGCCAAAATTTGAAAGTGTGAACAAGTATTCATATGAGAATTTTTCTCTAAACACAAGTACACCGCAACTGACATATAAAGAGAGCAAACATCTCTAGGACGAAGGATCATAAGTCTTTTGACAAGGGCAGTTGATTCAGAAAAGACCCACCTTTAACATACAAAGATACTAAAGTTGCATTAAAATACGGTAAATTCCATAGACGACTTTCCAGTTGGTGAATTTTTCCGGAAAATTTTGACGTCACAATATAGATTTTACTACGTCACAATGTTCATTGACGCAATTTGCGACGATTGACCCCAGGTCAACCGGCGCAATTCATTGCATTAGAATCAAATAAAATGGAAAGCCATAACCCAAACGTAGTAAAAAAGAAGTACTCATTACCAAAAATATCGAAATCCAGTACCAAGAATATCTTCCGAGTGCTAAACACGGAATGAAGCCTCAGTAATTCATGGGGATCGAATTTTGATGAAAACGGTAAATTTAACATTGCAAATTGTGTCATTTCTTCTGACTACTGAAACAAAGGCTACCAAAATGTAAACGTGCGGTTTTCAGCAATAGATATTTAATTTCATTATGATCTAATTATAAAATTGTCTGCATAAGCGGTACATATTTATACTGAACCGAATGGGAAAACAAGGTGTGATTATCCTTGCAATTACTTAGCAATTTGAAATGAAAAATGGAAAGTCCTTTAAAAAATCATGATTTTGTTTTGATTCGTCAACACACATTGCAACCAGTACACAAACTTGATTAAATTTTAGAAAAATGATGTTTCGAAGGACATTTACAAAGACTCTTCATTTCTTTTAGATACTCTATAAGTCATAACTTCTAATAAGAAAAAGAAGGGAAACGGGGAATGTGTCAAAGAGACAACGACCCTAAGGGGAGCAATAACAATGTCTGGAACATAGATTGAGAAGATTTTGATCATCTCAACTTTAACAATAGCAGTAGAATACCGAAGGAACAAAGTACAAGATTACATAAATTAAAGTCCAGAGACAAAGGGGAAATGAAAGCATCAGAAGACGATAGACCAAAGACACGACACATTAACAATACACGAGAACACCACAAATACAGCACTAAAAACAAAAGAATTAACACTGTGAACTGTGAAAATACATCAGGCATTCCGGATGTACAGGCATTTTCTGCCCTGTATACAACACCCGTCACAGTACTGTCATTTAGACAATTCATGGTTAGTTCAGAATCGGTACTTTCTAATCCTTGAATACGTGAATCTAGCTGAAAATGTGCATTCTTATTTGTTAAACAGACATTTCATATCTTTCTATGACGTCATGGTAACAACAATAGAACTTCTGAGGGACCATACTAACATATAACAGTTTCTATGCTTTTGCTCATTTTATATTTGATTCAAATGCTGCTGATGAGAGTTTACTCCTTGAAACACGTGTACAGTATAACCAAAATAACTTTTTTTTATGCAACTTGGGTATTTTTTGTATTCTAAATGTCATTTTATGAACTACAACATCGTAATATCTACATGTTTTCTTGTTGTAAAGGGAATGCAATGGATAGTTCAAAGGAGCAATTTAAGATGGTTACAGGGACGAATAATGTTTCTGGTAGTTCCAATGGACATGGTACGTAATACGTAGAAGTAACCTTATTGTTTTTCTACATTCACGAATCAACTATAAAAGCTAAGGAGGTAGTTATATTGCTGCTAAGAAATCGAAGAAAGTTAACAAATGGGGAGTCAAAATTAACACGTCTGTCATATAGCCTAGATTTCAGACGTCTATGTTCATCAGTGCATAAAAAAATATCAATGTATGAAGAAGATTTGGGTATTTCGCTTGTCCCTTTAATTTCAAGCTCACTGGGGTGTGAAGGATAAAAACAATCAAACTGTACTGAATTGATCAAACAATGAAATGATATGGAGTAAATGCATATGAGACAAAGTCTCTACAAATACATGGTAAAACCAAGCAATGGAACGATGCTTTTATTGTTGTTCTTCATCTTCAAGTCACCGTGAGGCCTTCAACTTCATCATGATGACTTTAAAATTTTGTGTTATTTATAAATAAACATACATACTATTAAAAATAAAAGCAGATGGTAAAGATATGAAAAAAACTTTCATATCTAAATCGTCTCTTTTAATCTATTGCATAAAGATTTGTTTCAATCATTTCTTTTTTTTTGTCATTACGTATTGGATAAGGTGGTCAAAAGCAGTTATGGTCATTCATTGTTAATAAGCAATAGTACATTAGATTTGCTTAGAGAAGTATTTTGTCGGGTGAAAGACACAACTTCTGAGCCTTTTGCTTGCATTTAATTATTGTCAATATAAAACCATGGAATCTTTATTGACAGGTTTTTTGTATGATTGGACTGCTATACCCTCATTTGCAGATTTATTACTAAATCCCTATTATGACTTCGCAACACTATTTTACGTCTAAAATGGATACATCGACAAACGAATATCGAATAAAACAAAAAACAAAAAAGGACAATAAGAGGAAACACAATTGGAGACAACATTAACAAAGATAAAATAAGTAAACAAAAATTAACAACAACGCAACTAAAACCCTAGCTGTGTGAATCCCACTAAATACGAGAAATTCGGGTATCATGAGGACTTATAAATGAAAACTCTGGCGTCTTGCATAACAGAGGATATACCGATAACAGGTTTTCTGCACGAGTAAACCTTAATCCCGAGTTTCTATCGTTCTTTACGTTTGTCTTTTATGTTTTGCTTATGTTTTCTTGTGCAGTTTCTTAAGAGATTGTGGCATGTAATTATAATGTTCGACGATTGTAGATGTTTCTTGTTATCTTTTTCATTGAATTTTGTAAAGAAAAAAAGTAGTTGACCACATTCATAATACTTTCATGTTGTTTGTTGTAAAGGGAATAAAATGAGCAGTTCAACGGAACTATTTAACGTGGTTACAGAGACGAATAATGCTTCTGGAAGTTTCAATGGACATGGTACGTATACGTAGAAGTAAGATTTTTTTTTCCTTTTTTAAGCATGTTATTGCCTTTTTTTCTCTTATTTCAACTACCTTTTAGAATTAATAATTCTGGATAATACACATATTGATTTCAAGTTGATTCTTTAAATAATTTCTAACATCGGAGATATAAAATCTCACTACTATATGCATTATACCTAGCACAGAAATTCGATTATTAAAGCTACCCTTTGCTTAGTTGAAGGACACTGCAATACATTTTGAACTACTTGAAGAGTTGTTAATAAATACCTGTAATAAAAAGAACAGCTGATATATAACAAATTGCCAATTGTATTGCGAAAATATTCCAGTTGCCAGTTATACTAGACGTCGAGTCTATTATAGGTGTAGTGCAATTCTTGATATCGCGAAAAAAATATCAAATCGGTCAATTGAGAACTGCGAAAAATGTCCAATACGGTATTATCAAATTTCAGATAAAAGGATAAAGCAAACGACAGAAACCACTAGATCTAAATCTTTTTTTGGATTTACATCTCGCAATTTAACGAAAATTGTCATCTCAATAACTAAAATTTACGACAAAAAGGATGATTTTAATTTAAAAATTATCACTTTCCTTAACATGGACAGAAATATTCAAGCTAGCGAAAGCTCGCACAAATTATACAGACTTTCTCATTAGACATATATAGTTATCTCCGTGACAGCCTTATTAATCAAGGCGTCAAAAAATTCCGTCTCATACGATCATTGAAAAGGTTTTTTCAATAGATATCAGTCTCTTGTTAAAAAATTTGAAGTTTCGGTCAAAACTCTGATTCAACATTCATTTTTATCTTACTACTGAATTGGTTATTTTTTTCCTTTTTGCTGTTTAGTTGCTACCAAACACTACCGCAATGAAAGGGCTGGTTTGGAGCGCCAAAACAATCGGTCTAACCCACGATTTCTTTTGAAATGCCTGTACCAATTAGGAAACATTCCGGTCAACAATTTTTCCGGTGGTTTCCACCTGCTTTGTCTTTTTGCCTCATGGACTTCGGCTCTTGACAATTTTGTTCGTCATTTTGTTTTAAATCCAAATTTAAATTAATGCTCGCTGTGGTGAAAATTCGAAAATGAATGGGGCTAGGTACATTTTTGGAAATACCTTGAGATCGAATTTAATGGAAGGTCATCCAACACTATAATACTGACTGGATAACTATTGTTATTTTATATAACTTTTCGATGATTTTAAGTGAAATTCATAGAGTGTAATGTCAGTAACCATATTTGTTCTGTACTCACTAGACCTATTGAAATATAATATTCTGTTATTCAGTAGGCTACGCATTTTTTTTCAGAATATGAACATACGCCACACGTACTAAATATAACAAATGTTGTTCCAATTAACAGCCCAAGCTATTGTGGTAAGTTTATGCAAATGTTCAATAAAATAAAAAGGAAATACCTACAATGGCTGAAAAATACAGTTAAATGTCATAATGAAACAATGAACTGCACAACAAAAAAAAACAAATAAAAGACAAAGATAAATGTACACAACGATAGGAATTCTGGACAGACGGACTGGTACATGTACCGGCACCAGCAAAAGCCAGGGGTGAGGTTAACCCGGTTTATATGTACCCAATCATCCCTTTTCTCTGTCCCGCTTCTCATTAGTAAAATAAACATACGAATAAAACCTAATATAGGTAGACTACTGACCCAATGACTACAATCTTGAAAAGGAAAATGGAAAAAAAGTAACATTGAAAGAAGGGTCAAGTAGTGTTCGCTGCTAAACTACCGGCTGGCTCAAGGGACCTAGTTTGCTGATAAAACACTGTCGCACTATGGAAGAAAAATCAAATACAAAACTTCCAAAAGTTTGGTTAAGAATCATCGTGTAATTCAGTAGTAATCGCCAGTATCAATCAATGAGAGTATGCATATTAAACTCTCAGGTCACTGGATCCCAAAGCCAATTTAATGGATACATGCAGAATATATGTCGATATCCTCTATTACGTAAAAAATTAAAGTATAATGTCATAAAAAAACATCAAACCTTTAATTACTACCACTGGACTGATGCCTCTGCTGGTGGAATGTTAGTCCAGAAGGTTATTCACCGACCCATTAGCCAGTGCTTCGGTGCTGACCCGAAAACGGATTTTATTTAAACCTTGCAATATCTTAATTTAAGAAAATTTTGTTAAAACCTAAGGAGTAGCTCTGTGGAGATCCTATTGTTTATTTGTTGTCTATCAGCATGTATCGGTTATGGATTTCCAAATGTTTTGATTTGATCTGAACCGAAGAGATTTGTTGTCGAAACACGCATATGCAGAAACTTAATTTACAGTAACTTTTTAATTTTTTATCATATTTCTTTGGTAGCCTACTCATTATCACGTGCTTTAGTTGAGGTAGTTAGCTGTAATCATCTACGAGTTTTAATTCGCGATTTGTGCATTTATTGTCGTTTGATAACATTTGAAAACGATTTTATTCATGGTGAGACATTAAAATGTGTTATTTGATTTACATTAAGACATGTACATAATTCTGGGACTTGCCATGGACAGATTTTGGTTCATTAATATTCTTAATTAATGGTGACTTCAAGATGAAGAACAATAATAAAGGCGATGTTCCTTTGCTTGGTTCTATCATGTATTTTTTAGAGATTTTGTCTAATGAGCATTTACTCTATATCCTTTCATAGTTTATTTAAGTCAATTATCACGCATTACGTATGAAAATAGGTTAATAGTTCCCTTTATCTAAACTTTTCTGTTTTCAAATACAGATGACGGAAGCAGTGTTGTCTGTCTGTTATATCTATGTATACGAGGAGCAGCGCATTCCCTCGTTCGGAAAGCAATTGCTCTATCTATGTATCTAACGTACAAAAATGAATAAATTTGTGATTTCTTCATCTTTTCTTTTCTTTGTTATCACATAGAGATGACAGGAGCAGTGTAATCTGTCTGTAATATCTATACATTTAAATTACAGCAAGATCCATCGGCGGGAAAATAATTTCGCTATCCATCTCCCATTCTAACCTCGTTGGGTTCCTACTACAGACCCTTATATGTACACGTCTGAAGATAAGCTCAAAATACCAAATATTGTAGTTTAAGGGCGAAATATTTGAAATAATAGATGGTCAAAAGTGAAAGTTAATGGAATGAAATATATATCATCATTAAAAGCTTACAGACAAATGACAAACTCCATGATTTGTTTTTATTGTTAAATATTAGAAGAAATATTTGATTAGAAAAATTGCCAAATGAATACATACCGAAAGCAGCTATATATCATAAATCCAGAATACATGACAATATAATGATCCCACATAACGAAAAGATACAAACGACGAGGACAAAGGGAAGAGAAAATAATATAAACTCCACAAAAAAATAAAACACTAACATTGTGAACATCTAAAAACAGGATTGTCATCGGGTTCTCCGAAAAGAAAGCATGACCTCTAGTATGTTGCAACCTGTCGCACCGTAAGTGAAAATGTCCGGATTTAATGTATATTCGGTTTTTGTAAATCCAGTAATAATTCTGAATCAAATGCAATATGTCTATCTTCATTGTTATATTAACAAATTTTCACGATCCGTCATATCGAGATGACAAGCACAAAACTTTTTCAGCAACAAAGAGATGTAATATAAACCTCAATAAGTAGATTTCGAGATAGTAATTCAGCTCATTACATGCTACACATATTACATGCAAGACAGTAACAAATAAGCTGTGAAATGTAGACCCATTATGCTGGAAAGTGAGTATATTAGTACTCAAAAAATGGAGCGTTCACAATGAGAATGTCATGATCATGACGTTTGTAATTAAGTTTGAATTTTAAGTGCCCCGAGTTGTCAATATAGAGGTAAATCCATGTTTTTATTACATCATACTAAAAGTAAGTGGCTGACTTCTTTAATAAGACAACTTTCCTGTAAACGACTAAAAAAGCTATAAACAAGAATGATTAGCAATCGACCGAAAGGGTATTTTGCATGCTTTTAATAGTTTTGAACATAATTTTTGTTTTGATTATACTTCTTTGAACTGTTAATCTCGTCGATGGCTCTGTCTCACAATAACTTTTAATATCACAAATTTGAACAAGTGTTATTTATTCATATAGTTTTCAATTCTACTGTTTTCAGACTTTTTTGACTGGTTAAATGTTAATATCAGCTTCGTAGTGGCAGTAGCATTGATAGTTGTATTAGTAATTATTGTAATCATGGTATCAAGAATGTAAGTTATTTACACTTCTCTAATTTCTAGCAATTTTAACCAAGGCCTGACCGCTGTGATAAAAATATTTCTCATCTCTTCAGAAAGAACAACTCGCGAGAAATTTCCCTCTAAATCTATTTGGAACACAATCTTCGGTGTTTTACATTATGTCATTAGAGAAACATTTTCTACAACTTAAAAACGTTAATTGTGTAATTTCTCACATCTTTATAAATAAATTTTGAAATGTTTAAAAACTCGGAAAGCCTCGTTTTCAAACATTTGCAAAATTTATTTAACTCGATACGAGAAATTCCATAATCAACTTGGTTCTCGTTGTAGAAACTATGTTCATCATCCTTCCGTATGGTTATATCAGCCAGCACAGTACTTCCGCAATTAAAATCCGTATCTGGTTGACCTGGATATAACAAAAGTTGACCTATATATATAAAGCGATTCTCGCAAACTTTCAAAGGTAATAACCTTTTTTCAAGTGTTCACACGAAATCAAGCTGATAGAAGTGAAAATGTATCACATTTCCTCTTTCCGATTAGGTATTCAAAACAGATTTATAATTACAAAAATAAACTAGACGCCAGAAAAAAAAACTAGGTCACTTTTATATCCTGCAGAGCTTCCACCTTTTCATATAAGAGCTCTAAGGAACGATAGCACAGCGGAACAACCAAAGATCGCTGCAACATTTAAAATCAACATGATTTCGGGTACTTGGTTAAAATTTTCGTATGGTTGCAAAACGTTTTGTGATAAAATAATAAAAAAAAACAAAAACCATGTTTGATGCAACTGAAAATTGTTTAAAAGGCGAGAATGACGTGTATTTCGAATTTCCCGCGTTACTTTGGGAGAGATTGAAACCTCTCTTCGAAAGTTACAAATCTAAAATACAAAATATACAAAATATTCTCACTCGAAATTAAATTCACAGTAACTTCGGTATTTAGTTATTCGCCACTATGCTTCATATTCTGCTTCACGGGATAATATTTTACAGTACATAGCTATCAAAAGCCCGATAAAATTATACATACAGGTATTCGTTCGACTTATTGGTTCAACGAATGCAAGAATGCGTTATGTCATTCTGGACATTAAACTTTACCCATGACAAAGAAAACCTAAGTTATTATTTCTTTCGATATCACGTTATCTCAGGCGTTAAGACTGCAGCACGGACAGAACCGTTATTTATGTTTTGGCAACGGTTGGCAAGAAAAAGACTGGTTTGAAATGTAATATTTTCATCGACAAACTCAAAATTTACGTGGAAGTTAGGATTCAAGTCAAAGTTTAGTGATCAAAATGTGTTAAAATGTGGACGAAAGACGAACGTTGATTTAATAACCTGGTGAATTTAGCAAAATTACATTCCAAAGCAGACAATTTTCAGATAATCGAAAAAATATGACAGACAAATATATTCTCTCTTTTTGTAATTTTAAATTAAGCAATACATATAACAGTACATTACTTGAATACCCGAGGGCGTCAGTCGTAGATTTTGACGATCAAAATCCATTTTACTGGTGATGCGTAGCTGAGCCAAAAACGGATAGTTTTGACTGTTAAATTAATTATGATTGACTCCCTTGGGTATTCAAATAATGTACTGTAATTCCGAGTCTAATGCAAACCAACTTTTTATATCATATTTTTTTCTGAAAAGTCTTATGTGTTGAATGTTGTAGTAACAACGTGACGTTTAACGCTTCGCTTGAACTGTATTTTCACCAAGCTGGACGCTATTCTGTTTGTTGCGCGCTTCACATCTTGAGTAAATTGGATTAAATAGATGTTTTAACGTCAATACGAAGTTTTATTTTGTTTTATTGACGAGATATGGAAGACTCGAACTTTGTTGTTTTAAAATGGGAACCAAATGGCGGCAAATCGGATGTTCTTCTCTGTTGGAAAAAAGTATATAGCGTATTTGACGGTCAGTCTTAATTTAATTTAATGCTTTATTCATTTTTCGGGTCCTACTCTGTTCGAAAAAGGTAGATAGCGTATTTGACGGTCAGTTTTGATTTAATCTAATGATTTATATTTTTCGATGATTACAAACAGCGAAAAATAAATAAAGCATTAATTTGAATCAAAACTGACCGTCAAATACGCTATCTACCTTTCGCGAACAGAGTAGGACATCCGCTTTGCCGCCATTTGGTGGCAATTTTGAAAAACAAAGTTTGAGTTTTCCGTATCTCATCAGTTTTGACTAACCAAATCGTCTATTACATACATGTTGGATTCGAATTCTGGATGCTATGGCCCTTTGAATATTTTTTTCGGCGATCAATATATTGGCAAACGAATTCCGAAGCAAGTATGAGGAAAGGGGGAATTCTAAAATCAGAAATCCAAAATCACGGCAATTCATATCAAACACGAATTGAGACAGTATGACAAAGACAAAACAAATAAAACAAAAAAGGATAATAACATCACAAAACAAAAGCACTAGCAGTGTGAACTCCTTCAAAAACTGAGGTATCATAAGGTGCTCCGGAAGGGTAAGCCTGATCTGCTCTACGCATGGCACCCGTCACACTGCCAGTGAAAAGCACGGTTTTGTCACAGTCGGTGTTAGTCAGTTCGGTAATAAGCTCTGGATCTACCCAAAAATATTTTATACTCATTTGTGAAATAGAAATATTGTTACGGTCCGACAAATCGTGGTGACGACCGTAAAACTTTTGTAGTGACAATTGCAAAAGTGACTGAACATACCCTTGATGTATACGTTTTGGAGACAGCAATTTCGCTCTGTTGACAAAATCGCTGTACAACATACAGGCACGGCAATAGCGAATGAGTTGTGAATTGTACACGCCATATGCCGAAGATGTGGGAATATTACTGCTCAAAACGGGAAGTCCACTATTTTTTTGTAATTCTTTATTTTAAATACCAATGCTGTATACAGAATCAATAATTGATTGATAGATTTATAACAATATGTTTGTGTATGGAAAAAAACATGTTATAACTTTAAGTTAAAATAAATATATTTTCACGTCATAGAAGTTCACTATTGGAAAGTCGAAACCATCACGCTTGCCGTATAGGTCCTGGTATGATACTGATGATGGTGTATCCGTGGTGTCTCCTTAATTGCGAGTTCATTTTGGTATATGAGATGAAGGTTATCCTTAAATTATTGAGGATTGTTCAATGAAAGAACATCATCTATATAACGGAAACTGAAATAAAAGGATTTGGTGAAAGATTAACAAATATGGGAATGGGTATACGAAAACATTGTAGTACTTCGTTTACTCAAATTGTTTCCTGTAGATTGAACGACTGCCAGCAATTCGATTAATTTTTGAATGACTACCAATAAATAATTCATTGCTCTTTTAAGTAATAACTGTGTTCAACAGTATATCTTAGCGTTTGAAATATACAGTATAGTTGCTTTGCATAAGCGTATTCCACCTTAGCGTTCAAAATACACAGTATCTTCTGAACAAAGGAGCAATTGCACTTCACATTATGTGGTACCATAAAGTTATACATAATCTTTGACACATTCCCCGTTTCCCTTCTTTTTTCTATTACTGTATATAGTTGCTGTTTATCTCGTTACTATCTTAAGCTCTGCGGATTTTCAAATCTTAGACATTCTATAATATAGAACGCAAACTTAATGAAAAAAATATAAATAAATCATTAAGCAGTTACTGTAATACAAACTTAAATCGTTTATGTGGTATTTGGACACTTTATCTGATTATATCTGATGTACTTCTTTACCATGATCTGCAATCAAAGGATACTGCACTTTCGATAAAGAATTAACTGATCTGTTCGAACACTTCGGATCATTTTTAGTAATATTGAATCATATTTTTTCCTTCTAATATCAATACTTCTGACTTTATTGTTTGTTTCTTTTTCGTCTGCTCTTCGCAAACCCCAAAAAATAAATTTCCAACATTTTCTTTTCACTAGTGCTTCTTTACTATTGACTGTGACAAGTATGTTACAGATTGTGATGGTTCTTTTGCTGAATATTAAAGAATCTATACAGCTACGGCTTCTCAGTCTTATGTCCAAGCTTCCTACATGTACAATCCATTTCTATATTTTTATTTACCCGACACCATCGCTTTTTGATGCACTAGAACAAATAAAATTAATCTATAATTCTTTTAGGGATTTGTTTTAATTCACTTATACGTCTTTGGATTTTCTCAATATTTCATATTTACAAAAATGACAAAAGTTTAAATAGCTATAAGAATAAGTAAAAACATGTAAGTTTGTTAAATTATCAACAGATCGATGAAAACTTGGCAAGTAAAATCTGGTGATGTGGTCTATATATATACAGATGGCCGGAAAAATAGTTACTTTTTTTACAAAGCAAGAAAGTCAAATGTTGATTTTTGATAGTGCATTCATATGAGAAATCCTCACATGAACGAGTCCACCATAACTGACAAAATAAAAAGAGCATACATCTCAAGAGAGATAAATTCCAACATAAATGAACAAATAAAGGGATATAAAGTAAATGTACATGGGACAAAATCCCTATAATTACATGGCAAGATTAAGCAAATTGAACAACGCCTTTATTGTTGTTCCTCATACTGAAGTCACAATGTGGCCTTCAACTACGAGCAATCACTCCTACCTCATGGTAAGTTCCAGACGACCCTAGCAACGGTTTTAGCAGAATTCACTTGCTGAATGTTGAACAACGCAATATCCATGTATCCCCCTTGTCATGGATGCGGGGTGGTCAAAAAGCATAATATATCGGGCAAAGTTCTCTTACAAACACTGTCATTCTTTGTCCGACAAAGGGGCCAATAGACATTACATCATAAAAACTGTTACAGGACACCCATCGAGGTGATTGTAAGAAAACTTGGCAAGTAATCCGGCAGATACGGACAAGATATATGCAGATGGCCGGAAAAATAGTTTTTTTTTGTTTTTTTTTTTTTTTGCAAAACAAGAAAGCCAAATGTTAAATATTGATAGTGCATTCATATGAGAAATTCTCACATGAACAAGTACACCATAACTTACAAAATAAAAGGAGCATACACCTCAACAACGGGGAATCTTTTTACGGAATCTACACTGCACGAGAGACAAACTCCACCATGAATGAACAAATAAAAAGATATGGAAATA
Source organism: Modiolus philippinarum (assembly GCA_002080025.1). Lineage (NCBI taxonomy): Eukaryota > Metazoa > Mollusca > Bivalvia > Mytilida > Modiolidae > Modiolus > Modiolus philippinarum. Next base: position 49,535 of record MJUU01046098.1, on the reverse strand, counting down.
TCGCAGACTTGAAATCTATCAAAATATCAATTTGTGTTGAAATCGGAACAGTTGCAATTTTTTTGTATTTTTGCGGAAAACTTGGAAATCACAGGTNTTTTTTTTTTTTTTTTTTTTTTTTTTTTGTAATTATTGCTTCATCTCATCGTATTTAACAATTACACAAAATAAAAGAAAATTCTATTAAGATTTTCCTGAAATATTCATTCATCAATTTTAGAACGTAAAATGGTGGCCATTTTGAGCATTTTAAACACATTTATACAAGATCAGATGATGGTCTAATTTTGTGCAGTTTTAAAGCATTCCATTCAGCCATTTCCAAATAATCGCTAGGATAATTATTGGAAAAATTAGAAAAATAATAGTAATGAAAAGATTATTAATAATAATCAGGAAAAAAAAAACGTAGAATAACAACATTATTTCATCCCTACCTCGTCTGACATTATAAAGAATTGTTTTCGTAAAAATATGTCTATTTCATTTCCATTGAATAAAAATATAACGAAATTACACACAAATGAAAAAGAAAGGAAACATCATTATCATCATCATTATTATAACTACCAAGGTCACTTATGTTAAAAAACAATAAATTACATTTAAATATATAAATGAAACATCATACATATTTTTTTCCTTTTGCAATAGATGGTTTGCCAATGGAATTCATCATCCTGCTTTTAGGTAACTCGCGGGAAAAGTTGTATTTCACGCATGTTCAAAAATTGTTTCTTGTGCGTGTATTTTCCCGGTATCACGACGTCACAGAACAAAACCTGATAGTGCAGTGGTGACACCACACGGGACAAAATTTGAAAGGTGAATTCCATT
>MJUU01046098.1:0-37135 GCA_002080025.1 Modiolus philippinarum | reverse complement strand
AAATTGACATCATGGGGCCTCTTGTTTGCACCAAGACCAATATGTAGGAGGAGTTTGAGTCACAAGAAAAGTGTGACGGACGGACGGACGGACGGACAGACGGACGGACGGACGGACGGACGGACGGACGGACAGACGGAGGGTATTACATTATCCCCGAACTTTCTTCGAAAGTGCGGGGATAAAAACAGACTTTCTCCAAGAACTGTTTTGATGAAACATGTGAAGATCCCTTATTCACCTGTCAATTGAATTAACAAATAAATTACGTGTATTTATCTTTGTTTTCTCTCCAATTAACACATTGATCTGTATTGAAAAATTGTAAACAATCAAAAATACAAGCTATTAATTAAACACTGATTACTTTGTTGTTGATTATCAAACATAAATTTAATGATATTAAATGTAGTTGAGTAAAAATTCAATTTCTACTGGATGAAATAAATGAAAATGGGATGATTTGTACACGCAGTGAAATTATCAGTCGCATTTTTACCGATATTATCATTATAAAACCTTGTGACCGAGCGAGTACTCGAGTACTCGCTCGATAAAACTTTCGAGGTGTCGAGTATTAATTTTTGTTCGAGTTGACATCCTTAAAAAATACCCATGTTGCATAAAAACATTAAATTTAGTATGTTGTACACGTGTTTCAAGGAGTAACCTCTCATCAGCAGCATTAAAATCAAATAATATGGAAGGCCACAATCCAAAAATAGTAAAAAAGAAGTACTCATTACCAAAAATATCGAAGTAGGAAGCCAAATCCAGTACTAAGGACATCAACTGAGTGTCATACACGGAATGAAGCCGTAGTTTTTTTAAATGGTTTGAATTTTCATAAAACAGGAAATTTCTATAAATTGCTAGGTAAATTTTCGTGTCAGACAAGTCTGACTATTGGACTGGTGAATACCCTTTGGTCCACCAGTAGTGGAATCGGTACACTGGATTCAAAATACAAAAATACCATTGTTGCATAAAAACAGTAAATTAACTTATTCTGTACACGTGTTTCAAGGAGTAACCTCTCATCAGCAGCATTAAAATCAAATAATATGGAAAGCCACAATCCAAAAATAGTAAAAAAGAAGTACTCATTACCAAGAATATTTCGGAATAACCTCGGAATTTGGGAATGGCTGTGCTCTCGTGAACAAAAACACGACAACAATTAGAACCAATTACCGGTGTTTTTAGAGGTATGGTAACATTTCACTTATCATGAATTCAAAGGCATTTAAAGTAATATTGCATATATGTTACGTCATGAAGTCAAAACCAATACTAGTAATTCTCTCGTTTTGAATATCTGCAAACCAAACATCATGTTTAATTTGTCTATTTTCAATATCAAAGTTGACAAGACACTTTCTTTAGAATGGGGTCTTATATCCAGATGAAGACAGGACGTAATCATTTCCATCTGAATCAGTCTTTGGTAAGCAAAGAAGGCAATCTCTTTTTTTTAAATAGTGGTACAACAAAATGTAACTCCAGTGTCTACTATTATTGTAACTGGTATTCCGCTAACCATATGCAAAAACTAAATTCACCATCACTTCGGTTATGTTATTTAAACCAGACAATAAATTGTTAAGAAAAGTGTAAATCTTTAAATACCACCACAATTATCAATTGCGAAATCATTGTCATGAATGTGCATGGTCCATTTTAGATCGCCAGAACAAATGTCCGGCGAGCTATTATTATACCCCAGGCGTCAATGTCGTCAGCGTTAGCAAAAACCAACTTGTCGATGAAGCACTTGACAGCTAGGATTTAAATTTTGTATTTGCACTCATGCAATTAAAAATATTCAAACCTTTCAAAGGCTTTTCGTTGTAAGGTGTTCATATTTGGTATGAATCTTTCTTGTGATGAGAGCTTTCTAGAAGTACCATATTTGTAGACATTTGACCTCGACCTTTCCTTGAGGACATTTTTAAACATTCACCTTGCTTCTAGAATTAAGTTGTTTGTAGTGATAGGTTATGTTGTGTAGTGGTACTGTGTTCATATTTTGTTTGCGACTTTCTTGTTATGTGAGCCATCGTGAGCTTTCTGATGTTCCATATTTGTACATATTTTTACTTTGAAACTGCCCTGAGAGCAATTTTTTAAAGGCTTCAATCTAGCTTCCCAATGGTAAGATGTTTATATTTAGTATTTGATAACTTATACTGAGAGTTTTCTGTTGGAACCATATTTGTCGACATTATGATCTTGACCTTGCCTTGAGGGCATTTTGAAAAAAAAATAAGAATGTAAAGATTTAGTGGTACGATGTCCATATTTGGTATGCTACTCGACATCTAGAATGAATTCCGCTCAACCGGTGCTTGAGGCTGTCATGTCCTTGCTGTGAGGTATGAGCAGAGCTCATTTTTGAGGAACAACAAAAATGCGTTGTTTCATTGCTTGTTTTACCATGTTTATTTAAAGACTTTATCTCAAGTGCATTTATTCCATATTCCTTCATTAACTATTTGTTTTGATCAGAGCTTTTTACATTTCCCTGAGCGCAATTTTTTTTTTAACTTTAACTTAGGTTCTATAAATTTGTTCTTTATTCATAGTGTGTTTATATACGGTATGTGAATTTACTGTTTTTATGCAACTTCGGTATTTTCTGTAATTTTTCTATGATGAGAACTATCTGACAGTACCATACAAATGTAGTTGTATAAATTTTGACCTTGCCATTGCCCTGAGGACAATTCTTTTTAAAAACTGATACCTGCTTCCAGAGGTTATTTTTTTTATTATTATTTTAGGGAGTTCCTATAGGGCATGTGAATTCCTTATATCGCATTTGATTGTTTTAAAAACATTACAATTTCGAACTTGCTAAACTGTCGAATGTTTTGTGCATTGAGGTAACTATAATCTCCTGTGATCTATGTTTTCTTCTGACAACTCTTGTTTTTATATTTATTTCTGGATCATATAACAACTCTTTCCTGGTAAGAAATAAAATATCCTGTTTGAACTGTACACTTTCCCATTCGAAAATGGTAAAGTATCGGATATTGCACTTTTTTGTTGACCGAGTATTTCCGCTTAATAATTATTTATCCCTAACAACAGCAATAGATCATGGCTTTTTGTATTAATTATGATGCTGTGTTTATTTCAATTGTAGCACAATATTCTCTGCATATTAAAGGTAAATACATTTAATATAATTATTGTCTTTATATCAAATGAAAAATTTGAGGAAGTATTTTAGATTAATTAATATATTTGAATATTTCCGCTAGAAATGACGTAAATGGGGTACAAACAAAATTATAACCGAACAGAGTGGTCAAAAGCCGAAGTCCATGAGACAAAAAGACATCTGAATCGGTTTTCAGGGGGTCCGGCTTCAAAGCTGCTGGGCGCGTCCCAAGTTGGTGGATAGGGGAATGCCCTGTCTATGCGGGGTAGTCAGGTCATAATGCGGAATACCTGACCGCTAACCAATGTAGACAAAATGTGTAGAGAAACTCCACGCACCATGCAGTAAAAAAGACCCTTTCTATAGTTCTCTAAGGAGAGCAGACGCACTGGGTGTCGTATAGAAGGCTAAATTTCCTGCCCCTACCCATTTCTCTTCCTCTTTGCCCCGGTTGTCCCTTCCACCTTTATTTCTTTTTTCTTTAATTACATTATTCTTGAATTGATTGTTCTCGTCCTGGTACAGCTGAAGTATTACTCACTGGACATTATACGTCAGTCAAATATATGTCTATATGAGTCTAGGATGGTGTTTATTTCTCTGAACTTGATTACTCTTTATTTAGGGGGCCGACTGGGACCTGTCGTTGGGTGTGGGGTTTGTCTTCACCGTTCATTGAAGATCTTATGGTGGCTTTGAGTTGCAATTACTCCCCTTTTGGTCGTTGTCTCTTTGACACATTCCCCGTTTCGCTATTATTTTCTACTTGCATTGTAAGCAAGGGTATGTTACCAATAACTTGAGGTCATCACTAGATATTTTTTTTTCAACATCACGATCTTGTGGAACGCTATGGGATACATGTTTTCCAGATGGCAACAGTTCTTTCCCTTTACAGCTACCATTTGTTTTCCTCTACCGGATTTGACTTTACTACCAGAGTTTACATGTGTCTTATAAAAAACAGGAGATGCTTACGCTAACGGTGCACCTTATCTCACCGATGGTTTTAATTGGGACTGTGTTGTTCATCTGCATATGTGTGTCTTCATTTTTCTTTTCTACATGTTGTGTCCTTGTTTCTTGGTGTTTCCGATGTTGCCGTTGTCCCTGGATTGTTCATTTTTGACTGATGGTTCGGTTCTTACTTCATTTACATTCCAAGTGTTTGTATATGAAGAGATGTAGATAAAAATATAGTCTCTAACATTGTTTCCAGTTTATTACATATATTTCTCACATCGAGATAGTTTGATTTTCACATTTTGAAGTTCGAGGTTTACACTATCGAAATGAGATGAATTATCGTAAAAAACCGGAAAACATTGTTAGAGATTTTTTCTCTAATTTCTACTCAATTTATTTGAAGTAAAGCGATCTCCTTAGTCTCCAGTCTCAGGTATACCGCCATTTTGTTGCTATCATTGTTGCTATGTGTATCATTGCGCCATTCATTGAAAGGGATGTTGAATACAATGTTTTTGATAAAAATGTCACATTATCAATAAATTGAGTTATCTTAGTCATACAAATGGAAAAACCATTTCATTAGACAATGATACAGGTGTTAATTTCATCAACATCTGGTTGCAATATTTCTAGAATCTGACACGAGACATTTACATCATTGTCCAATTAGCAAGTGAGATCAATTTCCAAACATGTTGTTTATTAATTTCATCTAACATCATTTGGGAAGTATTTATTTAGAACAAAAACTATAGGAAAAATGTATCACCGCACTATGGTGTTAAAAGAATGACGCGATCTTGCACGTTCATTCATGCGTAAATCTGATATGGAGGAAACGGTGCGGTAGAAATGATAATCTGACTGAGGAGGGGCTATCCACCTCTGTTTCTGATATTGCAGCAGACAGGGCCATGTGTGTGCCAAGTATTGCCTTCAGATCATTTGCGAATCAAATTAAACAACTTTATCTAGTTAGATACTTTATTTCTCAACTTTGAAGAGTATAATTTTGATATTAATTTTTTTGTATTTAATTTAGAAAATTTATCTATCTCAAGCTAAAAAGTCGTATCTCTCTCATTGCTTTGTGGAATCTATATATCACACAAAGTATTGAAATGATATGTCCTGAAGTTTTCATAGGAGTTGCAGCGGACCAAAAAAAATTAAAATATTACATTGAAATACCTTCAAACAGAATAATATCCAGAAGAATTTCAGTTATAAACTTCTTGAAATGGTGATCTTTTTTTTATTTTTTGGACGGAAGAATAGACATTTATACTATTTCCCGGCTAGCCAATAGAATATACATGGCCTTAGACTTAAGTATCCACAGTGGATAATATTTTCATCCATTCTCAGCCGAATGTGCACGCGACTATTTAATCAACGGGCACTGATTAACTTCCGCGACATTTCCCGCCATTTTGTATTTAATTCTTATTCAGATAGGTCGTGCTTTACTCTCAATGGAAAATTTTGATTTAAACATGCCGGCTAAAGCTCGCATTTTAATAACCTAAATTTCACTATCTCTAAAAAGCTTTCCCACTCCTATTCGAAAGAGAATCTACTTGTAGTTAACTAGATCTTATGATTAAATCACCTCTTAAAAATGTCGTACTCTTATATTCACCCAAATTTATGTGCTTGTTCTATTTGTTTACTGTTTTATAACGATTTTATTCATTTCTGTTCATTTTTGTATATGTGCGTGTCTTCATTTTCTTTTCTGTGTCATGCTCATGTTATGTCTTCGTTTTTTTGTTTTTCCGACGTTGCCATTGTCCTTGGATTGTTCTTTTTAGACTGAAGGTTCGGTTCTCACTTACCTTACTTAACTCTATTTTGGGACTTGTCATTTATTACCGACAAGGGGGGGCTCCTCATCTCTGATCCGTGACTATTGTATCCCCCTGCAAGTTGGATAAGAAAAAATGATCCCCCTCTCGTTTATCCAAAATAAAAATGACCCCCCCCCTTTATCACATTAATAAAATATTTTTTGTCTTTGCATAAGACTTTATTTTATTCATATTCAAATCAATAGTCTTTTCCGTGTCCATGCACTCCTCCCTGATCTAGTTGTAATGCACATCTCATCATCATCAGCATCATTCTTATAACACACTGTCCAACCTATCTAAAACGTCCATTCAACAAAAACAAACAGCAACCTAAGTAGAAGGAAGAAAGAAAATAAAAAGAAATTGCGTAAAATTGCAAAGCAACGCTTAATGAATAGATTCTATAGACTATTAGAATCACTCACATCAAAGAGCATTTCAGATGGGTGTTTTGACGATAAAAAGAGTATGTCTACAACAAATTACACTGTAAAGATGGAAGACATCAAACAGGAGGGGTTTGATGTATTCAGACCATTATACAAGACTTAAAGTATTTAAAGGAACTGCGTAAAGTTGGTGTCTTCAAGGATGGAGTTAAAGAAATGTTAATTAAAAACAAAAATAAAAGATACAGACAAGTTTATAAAGTAGAGGAGTGTGGGCAATTCCCATTACTATCAGTTTCTAAATGTTTCTTAATGATTTAATTCAAATGGTTTAAACTGTAAAGATGTTTAGAATTATCAGAATGTATTCATTAGAAAAAAATATACGATTACTATCAAGTTTTGTGTCGTCAGAAAACATGTATCGATGAGTAGTGAGATGAAGTGCCTGGCAAAACAGGGTACCAGTATCAATCAACCAAAAGGAGCGAGACAATATTTTCTGCGTTTGTTTTTCTCAATTTAAAAATTTTGAAACATTATTACATATATAAAAAATGACCCCCCTTTTCTTCTACTACTGGCAAAAGATATGATTTTCCTTCAGATCTTCCTCATAAAGAATGATCCCTCCTTCATATCTCATATCTTCTTGGAAAAAAATGATCCCAAGAGATGGGGAGCACCCCCCTTTTGATCGCAATAAATGATAAATCATTTAAACTATTTAAATTCATATGTTTGGTAAAAAAAAGAGCATAACATGTTTTCGTATTTCCTCCATTAGCTGTAGCTTTCTACAAAAGAGAATTATGTAGTCGTCTTCAGCTTTTAAATGGTCCAATGTCACATTTGTGTAGGTTTCTAGCTTCAATCATTGGAACGTGAAAAGCCTGGTATGGTCAGTTCGTTTAAAAATCTAATTGTCCGTAGAATGTCCATAGTTATATTCTGACGTTATATCGATTTGGAACGTAAAAATGGTTTTAATATGAAACATACCTTTTCACCTAGCATTTTTTACATATTCGCGTATTCATCCACATTTTACGGGCAGATTAGGCCCCGTGATTACAGAAGTTGATCTTTAAATAGTTTACTCTTAAATCTAACAGACAGAATTACTAAATAGTCTATCCGTCTTGCACAAAAAATTGCTACCCACATTAGTAATTAATCTAGTAACAAGGGAACAAGCTTATGCTTAGTTCAAAAAAATTAAGAAATATGCTTGATATGCATATACCATGATCTCAGATGAGCAGATCTGACAGAATTTATGTTTTCTTTTCAGAAATTGGTTGACTGGGCAACCTAAAAACCTATCAGTTTATTAATTTTGTAAATTGTTGAACTTCTAATGAAATACATTAGATTTATTGTGCTATCAAATTGTTTAACACTTTGCGAATTGGATTTTGTATCAATTCACTTGTTCAGATCTTCATGTATTTTTTTTTTTTTTTTTTGCAAACTTACTTTGTTTTGTTATTTATTATAGCAGGTTCGGAAGGAGTAAACATTTTGCCTACGGAACTGTCAAATCTCCACCTGAGCACCAGGAATGATGTTATCAAACCTTTTTCAAAACCTCATCCACGAAAATCACTACAGAGACAGAATTCCTATACAAAAGAGTCAAAACGGATCAAAACAACAGGTTCGTAATAGCTAAATACCGAAGTTACTGTGAATTTAAATTCTGCATATGCGCATTTCGACAACTTATGTCTCTTCAGTGCAGATAAAATCTAAACGTTTGGAAGATCATAAAATCAAATATGTTAAAAAACTGATAGAGAACAAATGCCCAATATGATCAAAAAGTGAAGCCAAAATCAACTAAGGACAGAGCTTTGCATGAGGGAGATACTCATTAATTTTCAACAAAATTTACAAAAATTTAGATATTGCAAGGTTCGAAATACAATCGGCTTTCAGGTCAGCACTGAAGTACTGACTACTGGGCTTGTGAATACCCTCGGGGACTAACAGTCCACAAGCAGAGGCATCGACCCAGTGGTTACAAACAGCTAAATACCAAAGTTACTGTGAATTTAAATTCTGCATATGCGCATTTCGACAACTTATGTCTCTTCAGTGCAGATAAAATCTAAACGTTTGGAAAACCATAAAATCAAATATGTTAAAAAACTGATAGAGAACAAATGCCCAATATGATCAAAAAGTGAAGCCAAAATTAACTAAGCACAGAGCATTTAATGAGGGAGATACTCCTTAATTTTAAACAAAATTTACAAAAATTTAGATATTGCAAGGTTCGAAATACAATCAGCTTTCGGGTCAGCACCGAAGTACTGACTACTGGGCTGGTGAATACCCTCGGGGACTAACAGTCCACAAGCAGAGGCATCGCCCCAGTGGTAACAAATAGCTAAATACCGAAGTTACTGTGAATTTAAATTCTGCATATGCGCATTTCGACAACTTATGTCTCTTCAGTGCGGATAAAATCTAAAATTTGAAATACCATAAAATCATCGGATTACACTTCTTATTGCTACCGATTGCTTTAAGATGGCTGTCACATAATATATTCTATTTATATCGCATTATTCTTAGTAAATAGTCAAAGTTTGCTTGAAAAAATGCTCCAAAACGATTATAGATTTAAAAAATAAATATAAATCATATTACACCTACAGAAGTGTCAAATCTCCAGCGGACAACCAGGAATGATTTTACGAAACCTGCATTACAACTTCATCCACCACAACCTCTACAGAGACAGAGGCCCTCTATAACACAGTCTAAATGGGTCACAATAGCACGTGCGTATATCATCCAATTTAGACTAATTTTTGCTTAAAGATGACTGCACTACGCTTCCATGCATTTAATGTATTTAATATTCTCAGTCAATGTTGCGTAAGAAAATGCACAAAACTTGAGCAGATATCAAAATAACAAATATAAGTCAGAATAACAGTTTTCATATCTTTTCAACATTTAAGATACGAACAATAAATTGCTTAATATATTAGAGATGTTTTTTTCTTTTGTGTGTTTGCGGTTGGCATCGGGTTCTTCTGAGTGAAAGCAATAAGTCATTCGAATTCAAAGAATAAACAGTAATTGCACCACAACAGTAATCAGTTTCCTGGTGATATTGGTACTTATTTCTACAAGTACCCATTGATTTGCATGCATAAGAAAGTCAATTGTTTGGAAGTCTAACATCTACTGAAATGTTTCTAAATTTAGGATGTGGATATTGGCAGTTTAGAAGTACTGATACACTTTCAAAGACAGAAGAGAAATTTAGTAATTATTTTAATTGGACCTTTTCAAAAAGAGACAACCGGTTCCAGTGTGCACTTGAATGTACTGCAAAGCCAGGAATAATTCATTTTTTATTTTTTGTAAGTTGTTTTTCCATAGTTTTTTATACATTAGCCTGATCGATTTATGACATATTCTATTATTTTGTTTGAAAATTTCACGTCCATTGCACAGACGTTGAACGCTTTCTTTCCTGCAATAAGTGACGAGAGATGTGAATGCATTTTATTTGATAATTTAATTTCTATAGAACTGTTCAGATATGAAAATATCAATATACGGTTGGAACCAAATGTATCGACTTTTATTTTTTTTTGGGGGGGGGTTCTCTCAAAGTCATGGGTAGATAAAATAATCGGTTTTTTTTTAGAAAACAATATGTAAGTGTATTGCTAAGGACGACATCCTGCACATTGACAAAGATTTAAGTTGTATGAAAAACTGCAGCAACAAGCCAGAACAATATTGTCCATCTGATGCAGGATTACTGATCTTTCATTTCATCCATCCACATAGAGGTATGTTTTTTTATGTTTTTTTTTTTTTTTTTTTTTTTTTTTTTTTTGTTTTGTTTTTTTTTTCAATACTATTCATGATGTTACATTATTGTTTGTAACATTTCTGTACTGTACCACAGCATCAAGAGGAGATGTTATTTTTTTTCATCTCGTTTCAACGATATACTATCTCGTTCCAACGACATATTAAGCCTTGGCCACGAGATGGCTATGTCGTGGCTATGTCGTTGCTACGAGATTTTCACTCGTACGAGATTTTCACTCGTTTACTCGTTCCCGCGACACACTGAGTCGTGGCCATAAAATAGTTAACTCCTCTCAACGAAATACTATCTCGTTCCCGCGACATACTAGTCGTGATCATGAGATAGCTTACTCGTTTCTACGAGATTTTATCTCGTCACAACGACATAAATACTCATTCCGACGTGATACTTGGTCGTGGCCGCAAGATAGCTATGTCAAAGCCATGAGATAATAATATTATTTCGTTCCCACGACATACTCGTTCCCATGACATACTAAGTCATTGCCAAGAAATACTTAATAGTTCCCACGACATACTAATTAATCGAAGAAAGATAACAGGAAACACTTACAATGCTCGAAAATTACAATCACATGCAACAATCCACCAGGGAACCGCACAAGAAAAACAAAAAAAGGCAAACGTACTCGAGTAAGCCTGACTAGCACCAGCAAGAGCTAGCGGTAGGATTAAACCTGTACTCAAATCCATCTTTTATTTATCCTGTTTCCATACAGTATAATAAATGTACAAATAAATCCCAATACAGATAGACAACTAACGCATATTAGAGATATCCCATAAAAGTACGTAACGGTTGACGAACGTATAGGGACCGTTTATTTTTGTAGTATTGAAAAAATCTATGATGGCAAGTTTTCATTCCAAATGATAAGTACTGTATACCTGACTCATTATAAAATAAAAAACAATCTATTTGCATTTTTACAGCAAACTTTAACACTTTAACAGCCGTCAAATCTGGCTCGTATCTCTCTCGTCAAAGCTGGTCATACTCACCACATACTTATCTGGGTGACAATGACCTTAACCAGACCATGAAGATGTAGATCGATAATTAATTTGACTGAATCTACGACGTATTCTTGATTTGTATTTAGAATCGATTTTTGACATAATCAAAATTTCATATCGAATACGAATTGATCGATTGATTGATTGATTGATTGATAAAGGATTTAACGTCACTTTCATCAGTACTTCAGCTATTTCATGACTGTCAGTTTTACTGGCGGAGGGAGTTGGAGAAAACCACCGACCTTGGCCAATACGAATTCAGACAGCATGACAAAGACAAAACAAATCAACAAAAAATGAACAAGAACGCCACAAAACTGAAGCGCTAGCAGCGGAAGCACCTTTTTGACAATAATACAAAACATAAAACAATCCAGCTTAGGAGAAAAAGAGAAATGAAATTAAGTAAATTATATTTTACTTAAAGACAATGATAAATTTGAAGAAAAAAAATTCTTATACAGTCAGTAATAATTTTTTATAAGTGCGCGGGAAAAAATATAAGTTAAGGCCCTTCCAAATCATTCAATAGTTGATGTTTGTGATGAACGGATTCTTGATGCATGCATCGCGTCAAGATCAAGACCAGTAAGGGACCGACCATCTAACTTGAAGGGGGGGGGGGTATGTTTTTTTTCTAAAAAAATATTTTGGATCTGATTTTAAGTGAAAAAAATATTTTGGCTGCCAAAACGATGAGAAAAAATTTTCTGAAGGTGGCTTTCTGCCCAAAAAATAATGTTAATTTTGAACAAAAATATTTTGTTGATATACGTGCAAAAAATAAATAAATTCTGTCCAGATAAAAAAACGATAATCCCCCCCTTTCAGGTTACATGGTCGGTCCCTAATGATTCATTCTGGCTATGTGTCATGAAATCACAATTATTCTTTTTTATGAATTCTAAGAATATGTATGCACAAAATTCAGAAAGAATTCCACATGTCACCCTTTGGTTAGTGCCCTTGACGCAATAAGGATAAGATACTTGGAGGAGGCGCTATAAGGATTTATTGATTGATTAGTTCGAGTATCACGTCCGTTGAGCAGTATTTCAGTTATATCAGAACGAATACAAGTAAATCAATTAAAAAATTATAAGTAAAAAGAAGAAATAAATAAAGGTCGAAAAGACAATCGGGGGGAAGACGTTTGATTCCACTAGAAAAGGGGAGAAATTGGTAGGGGCAGGAAATTCAGCCTTATAAACCGCCTCGGAAGAATGCTCTCCTTACAACACTAATAGTGTGTGGAACATGGCGTTTCTCCACATGCACAGTTCCTCATCCTCATCCTCACATTTCCTCACGATCCGGCTTTACGTATTATGACCTTACTATACCGTATGGAAAAAGGCCTTCCCCTATCCACCACTTGGAGACCCGCCTTGTAACTCAGTAGACGAAGTCCCTGAACACACAGATCCAGGTGCGAGGCGCTATAATATTGCCTATAATTTTGGTATAAAATGTTTATTTTGTAAAAAAGAAATCTAAGAATTACACCGAAGTATTTTTTAATAAGAAAAGTAAAACAAATGATATTTTTTATTAATTACACAGACGTAATGGTTGATTATTTGTATCCCCCAAACACACTACGAAAAGAAAATCGAAGGAAAACCTTATGGTTAATTGTTTATTGTGAAATTAATTGTGGTTGGCATCAGTAGTTTTCTTCACAATGAAGTGGACATTTTTTTCCTATTCGGTCAGATCTCTGTCAGTGTCATGAATTTTTTTTAGAAACAATCAGCAGCATTAATTATAAATTTAAACATTCTTATATCTTTTCTTCTGGGAAATATTTCAGCCATATCAATGAATAAAGTTACATAATATAAAGTAATATTTTTTAGTAAATTTAAAGTGTAGAAAAAAGTCACGGGGTAAAAAATGTGACAAAAGAAACGAGGATGTAACCGACATCAGCTTAAAAACCCGTGCATCTGGTAAGCCATGAGGATAGTTGTCTGCAAGAAGTGTTGATCCTTCAATAACACATGCAGTTACTTGAATTTACATCGCATCAGAAAAAATAAAAACAATAAAAAAATAAAATAAATAAATGAATAAAACGTGTTTCTTAGTACAATCCAAACGCTTGGAATTTTAAGGTCGGGTCCTGTCTTCTAAAACATAGTTGTCAATTGGTACCAGAAAAAAGAGAGTTCCGGACTATATTTGCCGTTTCTTCTCACCTTTCCCAAAATTATGCACAATTTGCTTCAGAAAAAAAAGGGTTCCATCCAACACCCCACCTCACATCTTCGAAAGTAGACTTATTCAAGCTGAATGAGCTGCATTCTACCGATAACAATAGTTTAAATATCCGAATACAAATGTGATAGTTTATAACGTGACGGACAAACATAATCACCAATGACACATATCAAAAAGGTCGGTTCGATTCTGTCGTAACATTTATGAGGTTGTATGTAGGTGCCTAAAATATTATCCTGGAAAAAAGAGGAAACAATAAACAATTGATTACAAAACAATCATCTGTTATAGAAACTACCACAACCCTTCAATGGTTATTGCACATGTTACATCTTTATTTTACTTGGTTCATAATAAAGGATCCTATTTGTCATGCTTCGTGATCATAGGTAAAGTTGCGTCGAGATAGGTATTTCTCGTCGAGTTACGTACTTTTATGGGATATCTCTTTTTAAACGTATTTCAGAAAAATGGATCAAGGAGTGCTAGCCGCTAAACTGCTGGCTAGCTCAAGGAGCCTAGTCTGCCTGTAAAATCTGTAATTTGTGGCCTCGAGATACTTGTACACAATGAGAGCTTAACAATGAGCTTCGTTCATACTCATGACAATCTCATGGCAATGACTTAGTCGTGGGGACAATTTAGTGTTTCATGGCCACGACTCATTATGTCGTGATAAATAACTAAATACCGAAGTTACTGTGAATTATATGTGCATTTCGACAACTTATGTCTCTTCAGTGCAGATAAAATCTAAACGTCTGGAAGACCATAAACTCAAAGATATTTAAAAACTGATGGAGAACAAATAACCAATTTGATCTAAATGTAAAGCCAAAAATCAGCTAAGGGCAGAGCTTTGCATGAGTGAGATACTCCTAGTATCTCGTAGCCACGAGTAAGTATATCATGGGAACTAGTAATTATTTCATGGCTACCAGAAAGCTATGTATAGGGTCATGTGATCGAGATAATATCTTGTAGCCACGACATAGTTATCCGATGGCCACGGCTTAGCATGTTGTGGGAAAAAGATAATATCTCGTGGCCACGAGATGAAAAAAAAATTTACATGTCCAGTCCATGCTTCCAAAGTTCTTCAACATTTTGGATCTGTTTCTTTATATGAAAAAGAAAGGAAATGGGGTAAATGGCAAGGAGACAATACCCCATATCCAGGTTAAAACGATCCAAAACAAGGCATCTAGGGGTCACCGTACGGTCTTCAACACAGTGAGGAACCTCACGCCATATAGCAAGCACTAAATGGCCCCAAAAAGGTAAAAAAGCGAATAAATCAATGAAAACAAACCACATCCAATAACCCAAATATCAAGAAACTAAAATTTTATAAGAAGACAAGGACAAACCAATGACCAACATATTCCTGACTTGGGACAGGCGCAAAAATTGCGGTGGGGTTAAACTCGTTTTCGGTATTTAGTTATTTCTTAGATCCAAACCTCCCCCTATGTGTGGTGAATGACTAAAAATAAATACACAAAAAGAATCACAGTAAAAATCAAACTAGAAAAAAGTCCAAATTATCAAGACGAGTACCCTTACAATAAAGTACATAAAACACACAAATAGGCTGCCTATTTATGGCTTGACGTCATCACTGCAGAGACGCTTTTTGGTCTAAATGACCATTTTTGGGAACGTTATTGGATATCTGTTTTCCACTCGACAACATATTTTTTCCATTTACAGCTTAAATTTAATTTCTCTTCCGCAGTTCTGCAACCTTTTGGATCTGTTTCCTTATATTTGCGCACAATTAGGCTGTCTATTTATAGCTTGAATTCATCACTGCAGAGACGCTTTTTTCGAAATCACCATCTTTTGGACCGTTATTGGATAATTGTTTCCCAGACGACAACATATCTTTCCATTTACAACTTAAATTTAATTTCTCTTCTGTAATTGAATTCATTACCGAAATTAACATGTTCAATACCGCAGAAGTCTGATAGAAATATGAGATGCCCTCTATACCGTTGCACCTATTAGATTGTTGATTATGCGCATATCCATTGCTATAGACATATACTGTAAACCGGGAAATTCTCGCGCCGTCTTTATTTTGCGGTAAATTGACAGGATTCTTGTTCGCGCAGTTTTGAATTCGTGCTGCCAAATTATTGACCTTTGACTTTAATAATAGACAAGTATTATTCGCGCCGTTTTTTTTTGCACTTCCATTCCAAACGCAAAAATCGCGAAAATTTCCCGGTTTACAGTAACCCATTGATTTTGCTTTTTAGTTTAATGATATGCCAGTCTTAAAAGCTCAAAATTTAGAAGTGACAAGATATACGAAATACAAACGACATTTTACTTGATGATATCCTTTCTGTATATTTTTATAGAAACACAAACTCCAACGATTTTGATGAATTATTTGTTTCAAAGCTGTCTTAAAGAAGAGAATGGTACCTATGAAAATAAAGAAAAAAGGTTTTGTTATGAATCACTCTCGAAAAGGAACTGCTGTGATGTGAACGTGATCTTTTCTCATGGTACGTAGAATAAGCACATCCCAATTTAATATTCACTTCATATAACTATGTTTCACTGTATTTAATTTGAATACAGTAACACGCAGTTTCTATTAAAAGAACCGGGGCGCTTGTATTTAAATGTTGAAAACAGGTTAAGATCCACAAAGTGGAAAATTAATGGTAAAATCGAAGCTTATGTGACTATGTGACTGTAAATAAAAACAAGGCTTCTTAAATTGACCAAATATATACTACTCAACCAAAGAAACGATAAACTGATTTAATCGAAAATAATATTTAACTACCGGCAGAAATCCATAACTCATAGAGAACAAGTTTTTTTTTGCACGTAAGAATAAGCACTATGCCCAAACATGTCTGATACAATTTCTCACCAATTCGGTCACAGTCAAGGTCCTTACAACGTCTCATGGGACCTGCTACAACGTGATTTATCATTCGATGAGCATGTTTGCTGTATATTAATCATTAGTCTTTTCTTTTCGTATAACAAAGCATTGGAAGGGTAGAAATCAACATCGACTGTCTGATCATGCTGAACATTGTTGTTCATCTTGATTTGGGATTGAATGGGACGTCGAAAAAAGAGATTTGTTTTCACCTGTTAAAATGGCAAATTATTAACCGCATGAGGTGTCCCAAATATTGACATTAATCAGTTATAGTTATCCATCATTTAAGGATAAACTCGATCATCAGGCCGAAAACTAACCAGTCCGGATTTTCATCTTATCTGTTTTGGAAAATGAATTCGAAAATGGAATAAACAAATGCATTTTTGAGTCGAAAACATAAATACACCAAATAGAAAATTAAAATCGGGGAATACAAAAAATATTTACAAAATTAACTCTCAATCGTTTCTTTTGCTGAGTAGTTTATATAGTTGTTATCTATGAGATCAACATGGTGAGAAGTTCTCGTTTTGCATTATATCTGATATCATATCAATTTATATCAGTTCTTCTTTTAAGATGACAATTTCAAATATATTCTACTGTAAAAATTGGAATAGCTTTATCTTCCTTAAATTATTTGTTTGAGGGAGAAGCACCTGAACGCATCATACATTATTAATTGACAGAGCATTTTACTGCCAATTTTGCGAATGTTAAACATGTAAAATACCATTTCAAATATACCCCCAAAAAATCATTCTTTAATACCCCGGACACGTAGATTGGACATCAACATATACAATTAAATCGTCATCTCGATTTTATTACATGTTGTGTCGGCGTAAACAAACAACAATGCAGTCCTGAAGATATATTTCAAAATGTACAAATGTAGATATTTTTTTTCGATTGGAGTATAAAAATTAAGGCAAAAATTAGTGGAAACATTTACGTAAATTACTATCAGAATAAAAGAAAAAAATTTCTGCTCTATTTGTCCTTCTTACAGCCTCCAATTTATTTGTGCAGTGGATATGTGAAAAGGTCAATGATACATGTACAAAATACTTCAGAACCATAATCAAAGCCACAGGTATGTAGATGATCTTTGTACGAGTTTTTCGACAGAACTGTTAAAACTTTTGTTAACGTGGGACATTGGGGTCTTCCACTTGTGTATTGTCAAAGATTATGTACAAATTCGAATCATTTTTCAATTTTAGTTTTATTTTATGCTTAATTATACCTACAAAATAGCAGTCGAGTATTAAATGATCAGTTTTAAAGTAAGTGAGAACCGAACCGTCAGTCAAAGAACGAACAATCAATGGACAAAGGCAACATTGGAAACACTAAGAAACAAGGACACCACTTGAGAACGGGACAAAAAAGAAAAAATGAAGACACACATACAGATGAACAACACGGACCCAATAAAAACCATGGGTGGGATCAGGTGTACCGGTAGAGTAAGCATCTACTGCTTCTTATAAGACATCCGCCGTGTTGAACATGTCAACTCCGGTAGCAAAGTCAAATCCGATAGAGTAAAAACAAACTTTAGTTGTAGAGGGAAAGATCTGTTGTCATGTGGGAAACAGATATCCCGTAACGATCGACAAGATCGTGAAAAAGACTCAGTTTAAGGTAGATCGACACTAATATACGGCGCATTCGATTGGCGCATATCGAAAATCTAGTCCGATACGGATTTTTCAGCCGGAATATTCCATTATTGGCCTTCTCATTGTGACGTCATAATAGATTGGTATACACGTTCCCACGAATTAGCTCCCTTTTCACATATATATTGTTTATTTCGTAAACTATATAAAATATCTCTCTTAATCAAACGGTGACATAATTTTTTTTCAGTTCAACAGATAGCTGAAGTGTATCTCTCTTAAATAAAAAAAAAATGAGAAAAAACTGTCTGATATTTATTTCATATGAAAGCTAAGCAATAAGCATGTTCTCGGTGTTCTCTATATGTTTTTTGTAAATGTTGCTGAAAAAACTGAATTTGGCCTGATTTTCAAAGCCTGATAACAGGAAAAGATGATCGGTGACATATCATTTTTATTTTATTTTTGGAATATATGAGTTAAGAGCTACAAAATATATTAGAACAAAACAAATCTGTCAGATATTTTTATTAGGATCGAACTACCTTAAGGTCTTTTTTTTGTAATTATCCAGAGAAACGATAAAAATTGATATAAAAAATTTTATTCAGAAGATTAATTAAATTGTTGATATGTCTGTAGTAAAAAGATTTACCAATACATGAGGATATATCTTCCACCACGCACCAGATAATTATGGACGATATTTATATATGTTCGATAATGAGTGTAAGAAAAAACTGAAAAAAAACACACAAAAAAAACTAAAAGCACAATTGAGAAAACCAGACATCTGCGGGATACATTTTGCATAGTATGGGCATTTATCAGGTTCAATCGAAGTGTGTCTTCTCTGTAGCTATCTAAGATGTTCTTGTCCTGAGTGCAACGACCCAGTGCATATATTTAACAAAAATAGAAAAAGTAGGTCACAAAACATAGGAAAAAATTGAACCGAACATTACATGATAAAAATCAATTATTGCCAACCCTCCAGAGGGTTGGCTTTAGATTTAACAAATATTATCTTAGCACTCACTAAACATGTTTATCATTATAAGATAAATTTCTCTTAATCACAAAAGTTAAACTGATTATTATACGCCCGTCGAAAGACGGACATATTATTGTATATTCTCCGTCCGACCGTCCGTCCGCCTGTCCGTCCATCCCTCCGTTCGTCCGTTATCTTTTTGGTTTCTGGAGATTTTACTGTAACCGCTTGACATGTTGATTTGATATTACGTATATACGCATATCTAGGTGAGATACAAGTCAAGTTCAGATTTGGTTCCGGTCGATTGATTTTGTACAAAGTAATGACCATTTGACTTAGTGACATTTTGAAAGAAATAAGTTTCAAGGGTTTTTCTTTAACCTCTAGACATATTAATTTGATATTTGGTATATGAAAGTATCTAGTTGAGATACAGATCAAGTTTAAGAATGTTTCTGATTTGGGGATTTTGTAGGGAGTTACAGCCCTAAGACTTAGTAAATATTTGAAAAATAGCACTTTTTTCAGCCTTTTCTTTACTATGCGTGAACATGTTTATTTGATATCTGGTATATGATTGTATGTTTATAATCGATGATTATGTTTAAATTTGGTTCCCGTTGAATGATTTTTGTAGACAGTTACGGCCCTTGGACTTAATTTTTTTAAATCCTTTTTTTAATCTTTCTATGCATAAACTTTAAATATTGATTTGATATTTGTTAAATGGTTACATCTGGTCCTAAACAAACATTTGTAATTTTGTTCCAATCCCACGACAAACATTACCACCATCATGCAACAAGATCTATCTTTGTGTAAACCATCAACTGAATGATGATCTCTGAAACTACGAACATTTACCCAACATTTAGAACAATGGCCACAAAGTCCTTTAAAATGCCCATTTCCTCATCAAACATGACTGTCAGCACAGAACAGAATTTTACATTTTATCATACTGGAAATACATTCTTTGTGCATCACCATTGAAACTACTCAAATTAGATGTACTGAAATTGTTATTGGAAGTAGTTTAAAGGTCATTTTTTCCGACCCGTCGACATATACGGCCGCCATGGTGTAAAACAAAGTTAACCGTTAGACCATAGGAGAAATAATACTTTGATCATCTCCTCTGAAACTCAAACTCAAATTGAGTTTAGATTGATTTTAACAAAACATGCTCATTTAGTTCCGATCCGACAAAGTTTCTGAGCAAAGCAGTACTTATTGTCAATAAAAAAACAAAACAATTTGACTGCCTGTAACGTTTAACACTTTGTCATTTATATCTGAAACAACTACAGAAAATATAAACGCGTAATGTATATCTGATTTTGGCTTTAATTTAGATCTTATTGTTTTTTTTTTTGTTTTTTTTTCTATCGGGTTTGACAAATATTATGGTGTATCGATTTCAATTGTTTTGATTTGATCTAAACTATAGAGACCTATGCAATCTGCAGAAACAAAATTTGACAGCAAATTTCTAATTTAAGTTAAAATCAGTGGGCCGATGCCTCTGTTGGTTGACAGTTGGTCCCCTAGCCCTAGGGTATTCACCAACCTAGCAGTCAGTACTCCGATGCTGGCTGGAAATCCAAATTTATTTGAAAATTATAATATATAATATTTAGAAAAAAAATTGTTTAAAAGTTGGGAATATCCCCCTCGTGCATAGCTCTGTCCAAGCTATTTTTTTTTAAATGATCTAAATGGTTTTTTATTACTTATCAACTTTGATACATATATTCTGGTTTATAAACTTCCAAATGATTTTATTTGATCAGCAGGCCACAGACCCCAATTAATTTCATTGTGCTTTCTAACCAAAAGTCTGGTCAAATTTTTAAAAAATCGCACCATTTTAAACGATATCAAATTTTGCATGCTTGAAGAACTATTCAATCCCGTTAAAATATTGAATTGCCAGGAAAATCGTCCGCTGGGTTTTGCTGAACTAGCCTTTAATTTAATTTTCATGTGTTATGCTTCAATAAAATGAAAGTTGCGGCAGGAAAATGAACTCTTGAACTTGAGACACTTTGAGACTTCCTGTTCAAGAAATGTCAATATTAAACGTTCAAAGGTAGAATCAAATAATATGGAAAGCCATAACCCAAACGTAGTAAAAAAAGAAGTACTCATTACCAAAAATATCGAAATCCAGCACCAAGAATATCTTCCGAGTGCTTAACAATGAATGAAGCCGACGTAATTCATGGGGTCAGGTTTTGATGAAAACGATAAATTTAACATTGCAAATTGTGTCATTTCTTCCGACTACTGAAACAAAGGCTACCAAATGTGAACGTGCGGTTTTCAGCAATAAATATCTAATCTCATTATGATCCAATTATAAAATTGTCTGCAGTAGTGGTACATATTTATACTGAACCGAATGGGAAAACAAGGTGTGATTATCCTTGCAATTACTAAAGCAGTTAATCAAAATGTTAGAATTTTTGATAGACAATATTTTTGTCGAATTCGGAGGTCGTATTTTCCAACAGACAATAGGGATTCCTATGGGAACTAACTGTGCGCCGCTTTTAGCTGACCTTTTCCTTTACTCGTACAAGGCCAAGTTTTTACAAAGGCTTATTCAAAGAAAACAAAAATATTTAGCCCAGTCCTTTAATTTCAGCTTCCGCTACATAGACGATGTACTCTCTCTTAATGATCCTAAATTTAAGGAGTATTTACATCAGATCTATCCAAATGAGCTTGAAATTAATGAAACAACTGAAACACCTACTTCAGCTTCGTACCTAGATCTGTTACTGTATATTGACGAAGATGGACGTTTGAAGTCTAAGCTGTATGATAAGCGTGATGATTTTAATTTCCCAATTGTGAACTTTCCCTTTCTTAGCAGCAATATACCTACCTCTCCAGCCTATGGAGTGTATATTTCACAGTTTATTCGTTACTGTCGAGCGTGTAATTTGTACAGTGATTTTTTGAACAAAGCAAAAACACTGTCCCAAAAGCTGCTTAGTCAGGGATTTGTTCAACCTATGTTAATTTCATCCCTCAAGAAATTCTATGGCCGTCACCATAACATCATCGAAAGATATGACGTGTCAGTATCCCAAATGAAAGTGGACCTTTTCAGCTAGATTCACGTCTTCCCGGATTTGACTACCGACTTTGACATTTTCCTGGATTGACCCACTCACAGTGTGACGGGTGCTGTTAACAGAGCAGGACATGCTTACCCTTCCGGAGCACCTGATGTCACTCTCAGTTTCACTGGAGTTCACACTGTGAGTGCTTTGTTTTGAATGTTGTGATTTCTGTTTCTGTGCTTTTTGTCTGTCTAGCGTCGTTGTTTTGTGTCTGGCGTCGTTGTTTTCCATGTTCTCGTTTTGGCCATGCCTTTGGACTTCGATTTTGGTAAATTTCACCCCTTTGTTCCTTCGGTATTCTACTGCCGTTGTTTGAAATGAAATAATGGAAAGTGCTTAAAAAATTGATGATTTTGTTTTGATTCGTCAATACACATTTCAACCTGTGTTAAACATAGTTTATCGTTGAACCAATGAGAAAACCTATTTTGTTCATAGTCGATGAAATTACTCACACAAACTTGATTAAATTTTACAGAAATGATGTTTCGATAGACATTTACAAAGACTCTTCATTTCTTTTAGATACTACATCAGTCATAACTTCTAGTCTGGAACATAGATTGCAATTGCAACTGCAGAAGAATACCGAAGGAACAAAGTACAAGATTACATAAATTAAAATCCAGAGACGAGGGGAAAATGAAAGAATCAGAAGACGATAGACCAAAGACACGACACATTAACAAAGCACGAAAACCACAAATACAACACAAAAAACAAAAGAATTAACACTGTGAACTCTGAAAATACACCAGGCATTACGGATGTGCAGGCATTTCCTGCCCTGTATACAGCACCCGTCACAGTACTGTCATTAAGACAATTCATGGTTAGGTCAGAATCGGTACTTTCTAATCCTTGAATACATGAATCTAGCTGAAAATGTGCATTCTTATTTGTGAAATGGCCATTTCATATCTTTCTATGACGTCATGGTAACAGCCATAGAACTTCTGAGGGACGATACTAACAAAGACAGATCATAATCCTGACTTACATATAACAGTTTCTGTGCTTTTGCTCATTTCATATTTGATTCAAATGCTGCTGATGAGAGTTTACTACTTGAAACACGTGTACAGTATAACGAAATTAACTGTTTTTTATGCAACTTGGGTATTTTTTTGTATTCATAATGTCATTTTATGAACTACAACATCATAATATCTACATGTTTTCTTTTTGTAAAGGGAATGCAATGGATAGTTCAAAGGTACAATTTAAGATGGTTACAGGGACGAATAATGTTTCTGGTAGTTCCAATGGACATGGTACGTAATACGTAGAAGTAACCTTATTATTTTTCTACATTCACGAATCAACTATAAAAGCTAAGGAGGTTGTTATATTGCTGCTAAGAAATCGAAAGTTAACAAATGGGGAGTCACAATTAACACGTCTGTCATATAGCCTAGATTTCAGACGTCTATATTCATCAGTGCATAACAAAATATCAAGGTATGAAGAAGATTTGGGTATTTCGCTTGTCCCTTTAATTTCAAGCTCACTGGGGTGTGAAGGATAAAAACAATCAAACTGTACTGAATTGATTAAACAATGAAATGATATGGAGTAAATGAATATGAGACAAAATCTCTACAAATACATGGTAAAACCAAGCAATGGAACAATGCTTTTATTGTTGTTCTTCATATTCAAGTCACCGTGAGGTCTTCAACTTCATCATGATGACTTTAAAATTTTGTGTTCTTTATAAACAAACGTCTCCTTTTAATCTATTGCATAAAGATTTGTTTCAAACATTTTTTTTTGTCATTACGTATTAGATAAGGTTGTGAAAAGCAGTTATTGTCATTCATTGTTAATAAGCAAAAGTATATTAGATTTGCTTAGAGAAGTATTTTGCCAGGTGAACGACACAGCTTCTGAGCCTTTTGCTCACATTTATTTATTGTCAATATAAAACCATGGAATCTGTATTGATAGAATTTATTAGACTGCTATACCCTCATTTGCAGATTTATTACTAAATCGCTATAATTATGACGTCGCAACACTATTTTACGTCTAAAATGGATACATCGACAAACGAATATCGAATAAAACAAAAAACAAAAAAGGACAATAAGAGGAAACATAATTGGAGACAACATTAACAAAGATAAAATAAGTAAACAAAAATTAACAACAACGCAACTAAAACCCTAGCTGTGTGAATCCCACTAAATAAAATTCGGGTATCATGAGGAATTATAAATGAAAACTCTGGCGTCTTGCATAACAGAGGATATACCGATAACAGGTTTTCTGCACGAGTAAAACTTAATCCCGAGTTTCTATCGTTCTTTACGTTTGTCTTTTATGTTTTACTTATGTTTTTCTTGTGCAGTTTCTTAAGAGATTGTGGCATGTTATTATAATGTCCGACGATTGTAGATGTTTCTTGTTATCTTTTTCATTGAATTTTGTAATAGATCTTTAAATGTTCTTAAAAAACGTAGTTGACCACATTCATTATACTTTCATGTTATTTCTTGTAAAGGGAATAAAATGAGCAGTTCAACGGAACTATTTAACGTGGTTACAGGGACGAATAATGCTTCTGGAAAATTCAATGGACATGGTACGTATACGTAGAAGTAAGTTTTTTTCCTTTTTTAAGCATGTTATTGCCTTTTTTTCTCTTATTTCAACTACCTTTTAGAATAAATAATTCTGGATAATACACATATTGATTTCAAGTTGATTCTTTAAATAATTTCTAACATCGGAGATATAAAATCTCACTACTATATGCATTATACCTAGCACAGAAATTCGATTATTAAGGCTACCCTTTGCTTATTTGAAGGACAATGCAATACATTTTGAACTACTTGAAGAGTTGTTAATAAATACCTGTAATAAAAAGAACAGCTTATATATAACAAATTGCCAATTGTATTGCGAAAATATTCCAGTTGCCAGTTATACTAGACGTCGAGTCTATTATAAGTGTAGTGCAATTCTTGATATCGCGAACTAATATCAAATCGGTCAATTGAGAACTGCGAAAAATGTCCAATACGGTATTATCAAATTTCAGATAAAAGGATAAAGCAACGACAGAAACCACTAGATCTAAATCTTTTTTGGAACATCTCGCAATTTAACGAAAATTGTCATCTCAATAACTAAAATTTACGACAAAAAGGCCGATTTTAATTTAAAACTTATCAATTTCCTTAACATGGACAGAAATATTCAAGCTAGCGCAAGCTAGCACAAATTATACAGACTTTCTCATTAGACATATATAGTCATCTCCGTGACAGCCTTATTAATCAAGGCTTCAAAAAATTCCGTCTCATACGATCATTGAAATGGTTTTTTAATTGATATCAGTCTCTTGTTGAAAAATTTGATGTTTCGGTCAAAACTCTGATTCAACATTCATTTTTATCTTACTACTGAATTGGTTATTTTTTCCTTTTTGCTGTTTAGTTGCTACCAAACACTACCGCAATGAAGGGGCTGGTTTGGAGCGCCAAAACAATCAGTTTAACCCACGATTTCCTTTGAAATGCCTGTAACAATTAGGAAACATTCGGGTCGACAATTTTTCCGGTGGTTTCCACCTGCTTTGTCTTTTTGCCTCATGGACTTCGGCTCTTGACAATTCTGTTCGTCATTTTAAATCTAAATTTAAATTAATGCTCGTTGTGTTGAAAATTCGAAAATGAATAGGGCTAGGTACATTTTTGGAAATACCTTGAGATCGAATTTAATGGAAGGTCATCCAACACTATAATACTGACTGGATAACTATTGTTATTTTATATAACTTTTCGATGATTTTAAGTGAAATTCATAGAGTGTAATGTCAGTCACCATATTTGTTCTGTACTCACTAGACCTATTGAAGTATAATATTCTGTTATTCAGTAGGCTACGCATTTTTTTTCAGAATATGAACATACGTCACACGTACTGATTACAACAAATGTTGTTCCAATTAACAGCCCATGCTATTGTGGTAAGTTTATGCAAATGTTCAATAAAATAAAAATGGCTGAAAAATACAGTTAAATGTCATAATGAAACAATGAACTGCACAACAAATAAACGACAAAGACAAATGTACACAACGATAGGAACTCTGGACAGACGGACTGGTACCGGCACCAGCAAAATTCAGGGGTGAGTTAACCCGGTTTATATGTACCCAATCATCCCTTTTCTCTGTCCCGCTTCTCATTAGTAAAATAAACATACGAATAAAACCTAATATAGGTAGACTACTGACCCAATGACCACAATCTTGAAAAGGAAAATTGAAAAAAAGTAACATTGAAAGAAGGGTCAAGTAGTGTTCGCTGCTAAACTACCGGCTTGTTCAAGGGACCTAGTTTGCTGATAAAACACTGTCGCACTACGGAAGAAAAATCAAATACAAAACTTCCAAAAGTTTGGTTAAGAATCATCGTGTAATTCAGTAGTAATCGGCAGTATCAATCAATGAGAGTATCCATGTAAAACTCTCAGGTCACTGGATCCCAAAGCCAATGGATACATGCAGAATATCTTTCGATATCCTCTATTACGTAAAGAATGAAAGTATAATGTCATAAAAAAAAACATCAAAACCTTTAATTACTACCACTGGATTGATGCCTCTGCTGGTGGAATGTAAGTCCAGGAGGTTATTCACCAACCCATTAGCCAGTGCTTCGGTGCTGACCCGGAAACGGATTTTATTTAAATCTTGCAATATCTTAATTTAAGAAAATTTTGTTAAAACCTAAGGAGTAGCTCTGTAGAGATCCTATTGTTTATTTGTTGTCTATCAGCATGTATCGGTTATGGATTTCCAAATGTTTTGATTTGATATGAACCGAAGAGATTTGTTGTCGAAACACGCATATGGAGAAACTTAATTTACAGTAACTTTTTAATTTTTTATCATATTTTTTGGTAGCCTACTCATTATCACGTGCTTTAGTTGAGGTAGTTAGCTGTAATCATCTACGCGTTTTAATTCGCGATTTGTGCATTAATTGTCGTTTGATAAAATTTGAAAATGATTTTATTTATGGAGAGACATTAAAATATGTTATTTGATTTACATTAAGACATGTACATAATTCTGGGACTTGCCATGGACAGATTTCGGGTCATCAATATTTTTAATTAATGGTGACTTCAAGATGAAGAACAATAATAAATGCGATGTTCCTTTGCTTGGTTCTATCATGTATTTTTTAGAGATTTTGTCTAATGAGCATTTACTCTATATCCTTTCATAGTTTATTTAAGTCAATTATCACGCATAACGTGTGAAAATAGGCTAATAGTTCCCTTTATCTAAACTTTTCTGTTTTCAAATTCAGATGACGGAAGCAGTGTTGTCTGTCTGTTATATCTATGTATACGAGGAGCAGCGCATTCCCTCGTTCGGAATGCAATTGCTCTATTCATGTATCTAGCGTACAAAAATGAATAAATTTGTGATTTCTTCATCTAAACTTTTCTTTTCTTTGTTATCACATAGAGATGACAGGAGCAGTGTAATCTGTCTGTAATATCTATGCATTTAAATTTCAGCAAAATCCATCGGCGGGAAAATAATTTCGCAATCCATCTCCCATTCTAACCTCGTTGGGTTCCTACTACAGACCCTTATATATACACGTCTGAAGATAAGCTCAAAATACCAAATATTGTAGTTTAAGTGCGAAATATTTGAAAAAATAGATGGTCAAAAGTGAAAGTTAATGGAATGAAATATATATCATCTTTAAAAGCTTTCAGACAAATGACAAACTGCATGATTTGTTTTTATTGTTAAATATCAGAAGAAATATTTGATTAGAAAAATTGCCAAATGAATACATACCGAAAGCAACTATACATCATAAATCAAGAATACATGACAATTTAATGATCCCACATAACGAAAAGATACAAACGACGAGGACAAAAGGAACAGAAAATAAAATAAACGCCACAAAAAAATAAAACACTAACATTGTGAACATCTAAAAACAGGATTGTCATCGGGTTCTCCGAAAAGAAAGCATGACCTCTAGTATGTTGCAACCTGTCGCACCGTAAGTGAAAATGTCCGGATTTAATGTATATTCGGTTTTTGTAAATCCAGTAATAATTCTGAATCAAATGCAATATGTCTATCTTCATTGTTATATTAACACATTTTCACGATCCGTCATATCGAGAATGACAAGCACAAAACTTTTTGAGCAACAAAGAGATGCAATATAAACCTCAATAAGTAGCTTTCGAGATAGTAATTCAGCTCATTACATGCTACACACATTACATGCAAGACAGTAACAAATTAGCTGTGAAATGTAGACCCATTATGCTAGAAAGTGAGTATATTACTACTCAAAAAATGGAGTGTTCACAATGAGAATGTCATGATCATGACGTTTGTAATTAAGTTTGAATTTTAAGTGCCCCGAGTTGTCAATATAGAAGTAAATCCATGTTTTTATTACATCATACTAAAAGTAAGTGGCTAACTTCTTTGATAAGACAACTTTCCTGTAAACGACTAAAAAATATATAAACAAGAATGATTAGCAATCGACCGAAAGGGTATTTTGTATGCTTTTAATAGTTTTGAACATTATTTTTGTTTTGATTATACTTCTTTGAACTGTTAATCTCGCCGATGGCTCTGTCTCACAATAACTTTTAATCTCAAAAATTTAAACAAGTCTTATTTATTCATATAGTTTTCAATTCTACTGTTTTCAGACTTTTTTGACTGGTCAAATGTAAACATCAGCTTCGTAGTGGCAGTAGCATTGATAGTTGTATTAGTAATTATTGTAATCATGGTATCAAGAATGTAAGTTATTTACACGTTTTTAATTTCTAGCAATTTTAACCAAGGCCTGACCGGTGTGATAAAAATATTTCTCATCTCTTAAGAAAGAACAACTCGTGAGAAATTTCCCTCTAAATCTATTTGGAACACAATCTTCGGTGTTTTACATTATGTCATTAGAGAAACATTTTCTACAACTTAAACACGTTAATTGTGTAATTTCTCACATCTTTATAAATAAATTTTGAAATGTTTAAAAACTCGGGAAGCCTCGTTTTCAAACATTTGCAAAATTTATTTAACTCGATACGAGAAATTCCATATCAACTTGGTTCTGGTTGTAGAAACTATATTCATCATCCTTCCGTATGGTTATATCAGCCAGCACAGTACTTCCGCAATTAAAATCCGTATCTGGTTGACCCGGATATAACAAAAGTTGACCTATATATATCAAGCGATTCTCACAAACTTTCAAAGGTAATAACCTTTTTTCAAGTGTTCACACGAAATCAAGCTGATAGAAGTGAAAATGTATCACATTTCCTGTTTCCGATTAGGTATTCAAAACAGAGTTATAATTACAAAAATAAACTAGACGCCAGAAAAAACCTAGGTCACTTTTATATCCTGCAGAGCTTCCACGTTTTCATATTAGAGCTCTAAGGAACGATAACACAGCGAAACAACCAAAGATTGCTGCAACATTTAAAATCAACATGATTTCGGGTACTTGGTTAAAATTTTCATATGGTTGCAAAACGTTTTGTGATAAAATAATAAAAAAAACAAAAACCATGTTTGATGCAACTGAAAATTGTTTAAAAGGCGAGAATGACGTGTATTTCGAATTTCCCGCGTTACTTTGGGAGAAATTGAAACCTCACTTCGAAAGTTACAAGTCTAAAATACAAAATATACAAAATATTCTCACTCGAAATTAAATTCACAGTAACTTTGGTATTTAGTTATTCGCCACTATGCTTCATATTCTGGTTCACGGGATGATATTTTAAAGTACATAGCTATCAAAAGCCCGATAAAATTATACATACAGGTATTCGTTCGATTTATTGGTTCAACCAATGCAAGAATGCGTTATGGCATTCTGGACATTAAGCTTTACACATGACAAAGAAAACCTAAGTTATTACTTCTTTCGATAATACGTTATCACGAACAGAATCGTTATTTATGTGTTGGCAACAGTTGGCAAGAAAAAGACTGGTTTGAAATGTAATATTTACATCGACAAACTCAAACTTTACGTGGAAGTGAGGATTCAAGCCAAAGTTTAGTGATCAAAATGTGTTAAAATGCGGACGAAAGACAAACGTTGATTTTATAACCTGGTGAATTTAGCAAAATTACATTCCAAAGCAGACATCTTTCAGATAATCGAACAAATATGACAGACAAATATATTCTATCTTTTTGTAATTTTAAATTAAGCAATACATGTAACAGTACATTACTTGAATACCCGAGGGCGTCAATCATAGATTTTGACAATAAAAATCCATTTTACTGGTGATGCGTAGCTGAGCCAAAAACGGATAGTTTTGACTGTTAAATTAATTATGATTGACTCCCTTGGGTATTCAAATAATGTACTGCAAACCAACTTTTTATATCATATTTTTTTCTGAAAAGTCTTATGTGTTGAATGTTGTAGTAACAACGTGACGATTAACGCTTCGCTTGAACTGTTTTTTCACCAAGCCGGACGCTATTCTGTTTGTTGTGCGCTTCACATCTTGAGTAAATTTGATTAACTAGATGTTTAAACGTCAATACCAAGTTTTATTTTGATTTATTGACGAGATACGGAAGACTCGAACTTTGTTGTTTTAAAATGGGAACCAAATGGCGGCAAATCGGATGTTCTACTCTGTTAGAAAAAAGTATATTGCGTCTTTGACGGTCAGTCTTAATTTAATTTAATGCTTTATTCATTTTTCGGGTCCTACTCTGTTCGAAAAAGGTAGATAGCGTATTTGACGGTCAGTTTTGATTTAATCTAATGATTTATATTTTTCGATGATTACAAACAGCAAAAAATAAATAAAGCATTAATTTGAATCAAATACGCTATCTACCTTTCGCGAACAGGGTAGGACATCCGCTTTGCCGCCATTTGGTGGCCATTTTGAAAAACAAAGTTTGAGTTTTCTGTATCTCATCAGTTTTGACTAACCAAATCGTCTATTACATACATGTTGCATTAGAATTCTGGATGCTATGGCCCTAAGAATATTTTTTTCAGCGATCAATATATTCGCAAACGAATACCGAAGCAAATATCAGGAAAGGGGGAATTCTTAAATCAGAATCACGGCAATTCATATCAAACACGAATTGAGACAGTAGGACAAAGACAAAACAAACAAAACAAAAAATGGGTAATAACACCACAAAACAAAAGCACTAGCAGTGTGAACTCCTTCAAAAACTGAGGTATCATCAGGTGCTCGGGAAGGGTAAGACTGATCTGCTCCACGCGTGGTATTCGTCACGCTGCCAGTGTGAAAAGCACGGTTTTGTCACAGTCGGTGTTAGTCTGTCCGGTAATAAGCTTTGGATCTACCCAAAGATATTTTATACTTATTTGTGAAATAGAAAACATTGTTACGGTCCGACAAATCGTGGTGACGACCGTAAAACTTTTAAAGTGAGAATTGCAAAAGTGACTGAACATACCCTTGATGTATACGTTTTGGAGACAGTAATTTCGCTCTGTTGACAAAATCGCTGTACAACATACAGGCACGGCAAAAGCGAATGAGTTGTGAATTGTACACGCCATATGCCGAAGATGTGGGAATATTACTGCTCAAAACGGGAAGTTCACTATTTTTTTTGTAATTCTTTATTTTAAATACAAATGCTGTATACACAATCAATGATTGATTGATAGATTTATAACAATATGTTTGTGTATGGAAAAAAAATGGTATAACTTTAAGTTAAAATAAATATATTTTCACGTCATAGAAGTTCACTATTGGAAAGTCGAAATCATTACGCTTGTCGTATAGGTCCAGGTATGATGCTGATGATGGTGTATCCGTGGTGTCTCCTTAATTGCGAGTTCATCTGGGTATATAAGACGAGGGTTATCCTTAAACTATTGAGGATTGTTCAATGAAAGAACATCATCTATATAACGGAAACTGAAATGAAAGGACTTGGTGAAAGATTAACAAATATGGGAATGGGTATACGAAAACATTGTAGTACTTCGTTTGCTTAAATTGTTTCCTGCTGATTGAACGACTGCCAGCAGTTCGATTAATTGTTGAATGACTACCAATAAATAATTCATTGCTCTTTTTAGTAATAACTGTGTTCAACAGTATATCTTAGCGTTTGAAATATACAGTATAGTTGCTTTGCATAAGCGTATTCCACCATAGAGTTCAAACTACACAGTATCTTCTGAACAAAGGAGCAATTACACTTCACATTATGTGGTACCATAAAGTTATACATAATCTTTGACACATTCCCCGTTTCCCTTCTTTTTTCTATTACTGTATATAGTTGCTGTTTATCTCGTTACTATCTTAAGTTCTGCGGATTTTCAAATCTTAGGCATTCTATAATATAGAACGCAAACTTAATGAAAAAATATAAATAAATCATTAAGCAGTAATACAAAATTAAATCGTTAATGTGGTATTTGGACACTTTATCTGATTATATCTGATGTACTTCTTTACCATGATCTGCAATCAAAGGATACTGTACTTTCGAGAAAAAAGTACTTAACTGATCTGTTCGAACACTTCGGTTCATTTTTAGAAATATTGAATTATATTTTTCCTTCTAATATCAATACTTCTGACTTTATTGTGTGTTTCTTTTTCGTCTGCTCTTCGCAAACCCCAAAAAATAAATTTCCAATAGTTTCTTTTCACTTCTTTAGCAGTGACAAGTATGTTACAGATTGTGATGGTCCTTTTGCTGAATATTAAAGAATCTATACAGCTACGGTTTCTCAGCTATATGTCCAAGCTTCCTACATGTACAACCCATTTCTATTTTTTTATTTACCCACACCATCGCTTTTTGATGCACTAGAACAAATAAAATTAATCTATAATTCTTTTAGGGATTTGTTTTAATTCACTTATACGTCTTTGGACTTTTTCAATATTTTATATTTACAAAAATGACAAAAGTTTAAATAGCTATTAGAATAAGTCAAAACAAGTAAGTTTGTTTAATTATCAACAGATGAAAACTTGGCAAGAAAAATCAGGTGATGTGGTTTATATATATATACAGATGGCCGGAAAATAGTTACTTTTTTACAAAGCAAGAAAGCCAAATGTTGATTTTTGATAGTGCATTCATATGAGGAATGCTCACATGAACGAGTCCACCATAACTGACAAAATAAAAGGAGCATACATCTCAATTCCAACATAAATGAACAAATAAAGGGATATAAAGTAAATGTAAATGGGACAAAATCCCTATAATTACATTGCAAGATTAAGCAAATTGAACAACGCCTTTATTGTTGTTCTTCATACTGAAGTCACAATGTGGCCTTCAACTACGAGCAATCACTCCTACCTCATGGTAAGTTCAAGACGACCCTAGCAACGGTTTGAGCAGAATTCACTTGCTGAATGTTGAACAACGCAATATCCATGTATCTCCCTTGTCATGGATGCGGGGGGGGTCAAAATGCATAATATATCGGGCAAAGTTTTCTTACAAACACTGTCATCCTTTGTCCGACAAAGGGGCCAATAGACAATACATCATTAAAACTGTTACAGGACACCCATCGAGATGATTGTAAGAAAACTTGGCAAGTAATCCGACAGATATGGACAAGATATATGCAGATGGCCGACAAAATAGTTATTTTTTTGCAAAACAAGAAAGACAAATGTTGAATATTGATAGTGCATTTATATGAGAAATTCTCACATGAACAAGTACACCATAACTTACAAAATAAAAGGAGCATACACCTCAACAACGGGGAATCTTTTTACGGAATCTACACTGCACGAGAGACAAACTCCACCGTAAATGAACAAATAAAAAGATATTGAAATATCGCAGACTTGAAATCTACCAAAATATCAATTTGTTTTGAAATCGGAACAGTTGCAATTTTTTTGTATTTTTGCGGAAAACTTGAAAATCACAGGTATTTTTTTTCGTAATTATTGCTTCATCTCATCGTATTTAACAATTACACAAAATAAAAGAAAATTCTACTTAGATTTTCCTGAAATATTCATTCATCAATTTTAGAACGTAAAATGGTGGCCATTTTGAGCATTTTAAACACATTTATACAACATCAGATAATGGTCTAATTTTGTGCAAAGTTTTAAAGCATTCCATTCAGCCATTTCCAAATAATTGCTAGGATAATTATTGGAAAAATTAGAAAAAGATTATTAATAATAATCAGAAAAAAACGTAGAATATCAATATTATTTCACCCCTACTTCGTCTGACATAATAAACAATTGTTTTCGTAAAAAAATATGTCTATTTCATTTGCATTGAATAAAAATATAACGACAATTACACACATATGAAAAAGAAAGGAAACATCATTATCATCATCATTATTATAACTACCAAGGTCACTTATGTTAAAAAAAAACAAATAACATTAAATATATACATTTTTTTCTCCTTTTGCAATAGATGATTTGCCAATGGAATTCACCATCCTGCTTTTACCGATTGGTGTCGCTGCTGCACTATCAGGTAACTCGCGGGAAAAGTTGTATTTCACGCATGTTCAAAAATTGTTTATTGTCCGTGTATTTTCCCGGTATCACGACGTCACAGAACAAAACCTGATAGTGCAGTGGTGACACCACACGGGACAAAATTTGAAAGGTGAATTCCATTACTGGAGTTCTTGTCAGTTCTAGTCAAATTTTGTGACTTTTGGTCAAACCTTCAAAGGGAAATAACTCCTACGCCGGACAAACAAACATTAAACATGCACGAACATTTGTTTTAAAGCACGGTCTTCGTGCTTAGCCAGTCTTGATAAAGTAATTCCCTATACAATATTTATGATATTCTGCAGTAAGTTAGCACATTTTCGATATTTTTGATACTTTTTTTTGTCACCGAAAAGACAGGTCAAGTTACTATAGTTGTTTATTTTTTTACTTGTACTCAGTAGTACTTTGAAGAATGGTACCCGCTATTTCGGATTGAGTTTTGAATTATGTTGCTGACAAAATGACTGATAAAAGTAAAACTAT
Source organism: Modiolus philippinarum (assembly GCA_002080025.1). Classification (NCBI taxonomy): domain Eukaryota; kingdom Metazoa; phylum Mollusca; class Bivalvia; order Mytilida; family Modiolidae; genus Modiolus; species Modiolus philippinarum. The sequence continues at coordinate 1,907 of MJUU01046098.1, read as the reverse complement.
CATAACTTTTAATTGAAAATGCTTTATTTTTGGTTGGTTTTCACAAGCAGGGGACCATTCTGTCTCCTTGAGATTTTTCAAAAAGTTACCTCCCTTTTGGGTTTTGTTAAATTTATTATGTTGATTGCAAAACTGGCAAATGGTCTATAGAGTTGTAAAACAACAGACCTTTTGTTGTATTGTCAATATAAATACTCATTAAAGCTTATCTGCAGCACAATTTTGAGTATTCGCGCCGGGCGCAATTTATCTGATATGCACAACTTCAAAATCTAAACATTTGACGATGTTTATCTTATAAAAGAAAAGAATTGAAACATTTTACAAAGGACACCTCTCTTTACTTATCTTATTTACCAATTGATTGAACATATAGTAAAAATATTTCAGGAGCTGGCGTTTCAGAATGCAACTCAGAGAAAACATGTATGCAAATTTGTCTGTGGATAGGATACAGTACTCATCGTCTACCATTTCAAGATTTCAGCAATCCTCAAGGTCATATATGGAAGTATATCCAATGCCATTACTTGTACATTCAAATAATGAACAGAATATCGTTCAAAATATCAGTGAAAGGAAAAATCAAGAAACAGAGGACTATTTAACACCTGTGGCGGGTGACGAATTAGCTGAAACTGAACATTACCAAATTGTCTCCTGATTTTTTTTTTAAAGCCCCGGTTAAAAATATAATGGAATGATAACAAAAACCGGGTTTAATTTAACATTAGGGACCGACCATTTAAGCTGAAAGTGGGGGTGTATGGTTTTTTTTTCTGGACACAAATTATTTATTTTTTGCACGCGTATCAACAAAATATTTTTTTTCGAAATTAACATTATTTTTTTGGACAGAAAGCCTCATTCAGAAATTTTTTTTTCATCATTTTGGCAGCCAAAATATTTTTTTCACATAAAATCAGATCCAAAATATTTTTTTAGAAAAAAAAACCATACCCCTCCTTTCAAGTTAAATGGTCGGTCCCTTGTGAAATAAATAAGCTGAAAATTTCATTTTTGTGAAGATACCTACTTTCAAGTCTATAACATGAAATATCGTGAAAAGAATGTTGCTGTCATAAAAGTTCTTTGGACCTTAGAGTATGTAACATCTATAATAAGTTTTTGTTGATTTTGAAGATCAGATGTAAGAATGTTTGATGAAGATATGACGAGATATACTAATTTTCCGTGCGTCTTTACTGGGATATACTCCTGATTAATTTGTGTTCCTTTTTCTTTTTGGTATTGGTTGGTTTTCCAAGACAGCAATTGCAATATAATTTCTTGTTGACAAGAAATTTCAAATCATATTTGAATAACAACTGAATATATTACAATGTAACAGCAACAAAGGCGGTTTTTCGAAATGCCGGAGAAAACGCAGACGAGTTCAACCTTAAAACATCAAACAAATCGTTTTATATTTCTGTCAAATGTTCTAAATCCATTATTTATTGTACACAAATGGGGAAAATCACGAAAAGATACATCAGCACACCTTAAAGAAACTTGTCTCAACTTTTAAAAAATTTAGGTAATAAAAGTCTTTTATCATATTTATATCATGCATTTAATGTATTAGTTTAATTATACCAAAAACAGGCAGCATAAAAATGTATAGTTATTTAAAGTAAATTAAGTAATCCTTATTGACAGACTTAGTAAGCGAAAACTTCACAAAACCTGTTATTCGTTATAATCTTGCTGAGTTAACGTACATTAATTATAGTAGCAATGACTATTGTTCAAGCCCTTAAGGAAGTTCACGTAGTAGTAAACTGATATTTCGACCTTTACGCTAGCTATCAGTACGGGCATAACTTCATAAATTTTTAGGTGTTAACTAGACAGTTTGAAAATAAGTAATTTTCTGATTTCATTGAAATTTTAAATTTAGCGAA
>MJUU01046096.1:50108-65210 GCA_002080025.1 Modiolus philippinarum | reverse complement strand
AAGAGTATACTTACAAAATTTGGTATGAACTCCATCAATAATGGATCTTTCTATGTAGTGAAAATAATCAGGATTTTTATTATTTATTTTGGCACGACGGTCTGAATTGTAATAAGTTCGATAAATATCCATATACCAAACTTCACTATTGAAGGTTAAAATTGGACGGACAATGGAATCAAAAAGATGACAAGCTAAGTTAGCCGGCATGTCATTCATATTACTTGTATAACTTCTAATTGAATACATTGCTTTCTGTGCTTTCTGGGCTAGTTGTTTTGCAGATGAAATCAAGTTTCCATTTTTAGATATCAAAATACCTAAAAATTTAAATTCATTAACTGACTCAATAGTTTCATTTTTATATGTAAATGTAGCATTTTCTTTTATTCTATTGGAGTTAAGTATCATTGTTTTAGTTTTTTTACAATTTACACTTAGCTGCCATTTGTCACAGTATTCGGCTAATTTATTGAGGCTATTTTGAAGACCTTCTTTAGTTTCAGATAATAAAACCAAGTCATCTGCAAAAAACAAACTTCCAACTTTTGAAGTTTCTAAAATTAGAGGAAAACTAGTATCTTGAAGAAATATTTCAGGCATATCATTTATAAAAATGTTAAAAAGACTGGAACTCAGAGAATCCCCTTGTCTGACACCTCTGTTAATATTAAAATACTTTGAGTGTTCACCATCTATTTTAATTGCAGAATAAGTATTGGTGTACATTTCTTTCATTATATTGAACATCTTTTTTCAATAATTTGTAAAACAGAGCCTTTCTCCATACAGAGTCAAAAGCTTTTCGTAAGTCTACAAAGCATGCGTAAACAGGCTTTTTGTTGAGAGAAAAATATTTATTTATTAATGTTTTAAAAACAAAAACACTATCTGTTGTTCTGTAGTTTGGTCGGAAACCAAATTGTACAGGACTAAATTTATCTTGCATATAAGTCGAAAGTCTTTTAGTAAGAACAGCACTGAAAATTTTTGATAGTCCATTCAAAAGAGAGATACCTCTATAGTTGTTAGGATCGTCATGCTCTCCAGATTTAAAAACTGGAGTAATAAATGCTTTATTCCAGCTATCAGGATAACAGCCTGTTTCTAAAATTAGGTTAAATAATTTTGTTACAGATTTAAGAGTAACTGGGCTACTATATTTAATTATTTCATTTAATATTTGATCTGGTCCAGGAGATTTTCCGGTTTTTAATGAACTTATTATCTGTTTAACTTCAGATATTAAGATTGGACTGTCAGTAATTTCATCATGAAAGGAGACATCTGTGTCTTCTAATAACTTTTCTATATAATTTTTAAATTCAATATTCTCATTTTTAAAATTACCTTGGTTTTGAAAGTGATTTATAAGTTGATCAGTATCAAGTTCTAATCCACAAGAATTTTTATTTATTTTAGGCGAGTTTGATTTTAAAAGGTTCCAAAATTTTTGCGGATCAGTCGAGTTGCAATCAAACAGATCTTTAATGAATTTCTGTTGATATTCATATTTTTTTCTTCGAGCTGCTTTTTTTAATTCTTTCGCAGCAGAAAAATAATTATTTCGTAATGTTTTGTCAAAAGGTTTATTTCTTAATTGTTTACCAATATAATTTACTTTTGATTTAAGATTTCGAAGACCACTGTCAGACCAAGGCTTCTTATAAAAGTATTTACTATACAGCATGTGAACTTGGTAGGAAATATGAACAGAACATGAATATGTTGGCAGAAAAAATGCATTTTGCATATAAATCGTAATCGTTAGCATTAAAAATTAAATCAAATACATGTGTAAAAGAAAATGCGTCGGCCGGGAGTCGAACCCGGATCGACTGCTTGGAAGGCAACCATGCTTTTTTTTTCGCTTTTTTTTAATCTTTATTAAAATAGAACTTCCGAATCATCATATACATACATCTTTACACTCATATTTCACATATTATACATCGAGTCCCTATGCTATCAGTCTACCACATACTCACACTTACATACAGCACACTCTTACATTTGAATACAGCCTAAGATAGTATACATCAAATGAAACATAATGAATACTTTTAAAGTCCATATGTGCACAAACAGAAAACAGAAGCGTAATATAAATTAAAAGTTCGTATGGGGCTGGGATCCATTCCACCATGCAATTTATCAATATGATATTACGTACAGTCTTCTTATCATACTATAATGAACAAAATATAATATTGTTATGTTTCTTTAGTTTACTAATAGCCACTCAAAGATTCCACACACATTATCATACGGAAAATAAAAAAAATATCACAGATTAGAGTTTGTTGTCCATTGCAAACAAAACCATCATTCGAAAACACGGTCGAAAATCATCACACATAAAGTCTGTTTCTCTGACATCTTTGAAATCTTCAGTTACAATTTTGTTGAACTTCCCGAAAAATCTCTCGCCTTTAGAAAAATACTCAAAACGTCTATTATGTAAAAACAGCTGTATTATGTTACCATCTTTTGTTTTACCAATCAATGATTCATTACAACCACTCGATTGTTTTACTACAATTTTGTCAAAAATATCACTGAATTTCGCTATCTTTTTCTTCACAGATTTTGTTTGCGGTTTTGATTGTACATTACACATAGGTTTCTCAGTAGTAACATCAGGAACAACAGAAATCGGCTCTTGAGAAATAGTACAGTTAGTACTCGGTTGCTCTATATGATCACTTCGTGTAATACTTTCTGAAACTTGGTCTTCAATTGGAGTGCTGTCAATATCCATCACGTTAGCTACATCTGATATTTCACTCGTTTCACAAATGGTTTGTTCATTTTCACATTGTTTATCAGAAATAAATTTTTCCATTCTATTGCTGTCATGCTTTACTGCTGCTTTCGATTTACGTTTTTTATTCACATGTAGTTCATTTGTAAAAACTATCGATATACGAGCCTTGTCACCATCGCCATGAATTGTATATGAAACGTTACAATATTCCTCACAAGCGTTTTGAATAGTAGCTAACAACAAAGGTGGAAGCTTAGCCATCTCACAAAATATTTCTACAAATTATATCACATCAAAATAAATAAAGCCTACTTTGGTCGATATCCGAACGCAGAAAACACTCCGTTACACCGCCGACACTATACATAAACTAACTGGAATTTTTCATCATGTAAATATTTTTCCCGCAGGTAATTTATGATAATACAATATTGTCTGCGCAACAGTGCACTTAAGTTTTTTCTTCTGAAACCCGAAGTCTGTACATCGCCTTTCCCGCAGTACTATTAAGAACTATTTAGCTAGCATGAATTCATGACCGAATCTAGCTGAATTGGGACGAATCCCAGACATAAACAACTTGTTTGAATTAGATCCATATGGTAACTAAGTATTGTACATCGCCGTCACGGCCCCGATGCAATGAAATGAATCCCGCCGGCTGTGCAAAGAGATCTGGGTTATATCCTATGAAAGTTTCTTAAAACAAAACCTGACGCCGTCTGTTGAATATCGTAAATCAATGAAATGAGTTTACAGTTCACTGAATAGCTTATCCTATTTTCTAGATTGTTTTCCTTGATAAGAGCTGCAATAATTTCTCTAGGACTATAGACAGGAATCTCTCCAGCAAGCAAAGGCCATTGTCACTCTATATTTAATTTAATTCTTTATTTATTTCAAGAGGATTGCCGACAGCCTAAAGGCTACGAGCGGTTCTCCTCAACATACATACATACATACATACACATATACATACAAACATATATAAATACAAACATGTTTAAATACAAACATAAAGATATAAACAAGTGTGATAAAGACAATAGAAAAAAAATAAATAAAGAAAATACGATGATAAATAAATATCAGCAGACTGAAGTCCTCATGCACACAGAGTGATAGAACACACACTCACACACACTCACACACACACACACAAGAAGTGATGGATGTCAAGATATTTAAGCAAGGAAAAGGACGATTTAGTTAATGCATTTTAGACTGGAAAATAATGGACTCCGGAAAAGTCACCTTATGAATCTATTAGTAGATTTGATATATTTAAACACGCATTCGAATAATCCAAAATTTTCATTTACAGATAAGTCGTCACTCCCCTCTATTAAAATTTTACTTAAGTAAGCTGGGCATAGATCTCGCAAAAAATTAATGTTTAGCTCTGGACATAAAATAGTTTTAATACTTAGCAATAAAGAAGTCCGAAAAGTCGAGTATCGGGCACATTGAAGTAGAAAGTGTTCAGTCGATTCAACGTAATTTCCAGTGCACAATTCGCAAATTTTGGAAACAGATAAATTGTACATAAACAAATGTTGGTTTAGTCCGCTTAGACCAAGTCGTAATCTTGTGTGAACAATTTTTTCGTAACTGTGACCAAGAGAGTAAACATGTTTTCGAGGTGATTTTTCGCGATTTTTCAGTAAACGCTTGAAATTATCAAGAGTTGTAGCGGACACAATTTCTGGTGAAAGATTATTCCAGTCCCTAACGGATGACAAGAAGAAGGAGTTATAAAATGAAACAGTGCGTGCTCTCAATGGTATAATTTGGGAAGGTCTTCTCAGGTTGTAATTAGTTGTGTTATGACTCAAAAGTGGGAGGATATCTGCCAAATATGGAGGCACAAGATTATGTTTTATTTTGTATAAATAACATAATCTATGAAATTTGCGTCTATCTTTTAATAAGTCCAATCCAACTTCTCTTATTAACAATTGATGGCTAGTTAATCTTATAGCTCCTGTAATAATAAGACATGCTCGACGTTGGACATTTTCGATACTATTAGTATCCAACAGTGTGCAGTTGTCGTAAATTATATCGCCGTAGTCTAATAGTGAGCGTACAAACGTTTTATATAACTTCTCGAGACAAATTCTTGGTAATAAACGTCGCATTTTCAATATGATGTCTAGACGTTTATGGCATTTTTTACAGATTTCAAGAATATGATTAGACCAGGTCATCTTATTATTAAGGATAAAACCAAGATGTTTATGACTGTCCACTTCTAAAATAGGAACATTATCTAGAAACAGTGGTGGATGCGCTTCACGGGCAGATTTCTTAGATATAATCGAGTATATATATATGTCACTCTATATATACAGCTACATTAAAATTGCCATATTCATATTCATGACATATGTGTTGACGTGGCCAACTCCTCTTCCACATATAAAAACAAATAGGAAAAAACAGTGTATTATACTCATAGCGTCGGTGGTGTAACGGTTAGCATGGTTGCCTTCCAAGCAGTCGATCCGGGTTCGACTCCCGGCCGACGCAAGCTTTTTGTGTGTTTTTGTGGACAAGTCAAGTTTTTATCATTATCATTATTGGTTTTTCAGCAGAGAAATATACTTTATTCTGAAACAGATTTTCATATTGATGGATTTAAACTTGAAAAGGTGCTTAAATTTAAATACTTAGGTAATATAATTGAAACCTCTGGTAAGTTTCATTCATCTCATAATGAGCTTGCCAAAAAGGGTAACAAAGTTTTGTTCAGTTTGTTTAAAAACCTAAATAGAATTGACAATATGCCAGTTCATTTGTATAAAAAGTTTTTTGACTCCATGGTTAAACCCATCTTAATGTATAACGCAGAACTATGGTATATGGATTTCTATGAAAAATTAATAAAATCTCAAGAAAGGGCTAGTAAAACAAACTCTTAATTTGACTTTTTATCAAGTATTGATACTAGCTCTATAGAAAAGGTAAATTTAAAATTTTGTAAGTCAGTTTTAGGTCTTAGTAAAATATCAGTTAACTTTTCAGCTAGATCAGAATTAGGACAATATCCATTAGATTCTTTTATTAAGCTACAAGTAATAAAATATATGACAAGAATTTCAGGAACAGATATTAATCCACTTTTAAAAGATGCATATTGCCTATCAAAAAAGTTACATGAAAAAGGAACATATTCCTGGTTTACTTTCGTAAAAATCATTAGTAATGAAAATAACATAGATCTGGCTGAAATTCAAAATATTGATTTTAATAAAGAAAAACAAAATTTAAATAAAAGATTTAAACCATTAATATTTGGAACTTATGAAAAAATATTTTATGAAAAATTAAATAGTTTAACAGAAAATAATAAAATACATATTTATAGGAAAATTAAAAATACACAAAGTTATGATATTGAAAAATATTTGCTGGAAATAAATAATTTTGAACATAGAAAACTTTTAACGAAAATGAGATTATCTGATCATAATTTAGAAATAGAGAAAGGGCGTTATAAAAAAGTTAAAAGGGAAAATAGAATTTGTCAACATTGTGATATGAGCACTGTTGATGATGAAATACATTTCTTTTTTTATTGTAAACAAAATATTAATCCACGGAAGGAATTTTTAGAAAATGTTTTAAATATATATCAAAATTTTGATTCTTATGATAAATTAAACAAATTAATTCTATGTCTGACATGCACCAAAATTATGCAGTATACCGTTCCATTCATAAAAAAGTCGTGGTCACTGAGGGGAGTGGACTCAAGCACTGCATAATATTTTGTTGTTGCTTTGTATGTATGTTATCGTTTGTATTATGTATTGTATATATGCCTTCAGCCCTTTGGGGAATAATTGTGTATTTATTTGAATAAAATTATTAAAATTATTATTGTGAAGTACAAGTTTCAATATCATAGTGTTCCTGCTGAATCTGCAATATTTGTTTAATAGAAAACTTTTTTAGAGAAATATGTCAAATTTCACACAGTGTAGATTTTTTCCTTTCATCTTCAAAGAACACGTCGCAAAATGTTACTTACATTAAACCCCATTGCGTTGCTGTAAGTCTAGAAATATGTAAAAGTAGACTGGAAAAAACATTGTTTCCGCTGAGGATCGAACTCAGGACCTTCCGCGTGTTAAGCGGATGTGATAACCACTACACCACGGAAACATTAGACAATAGCGAGACAATTTAGCGTTATAAACATGCGCCTGAATACTTCAGAGATCCAAATCATCTCTTTAATATATTTATGCCATGTAAAACTGTAGCTTAAAAAAACTTTATCGGTCGACCAAAATATCCATAGTTATATGTGAGTGGGTTTATATTGGATTTTAACTATTTCTTCAATTGACAGGCTCGTTGGTCTATTGCACAGGGGCCGGTAACATACGATATTGATAGACCGGGTCCCATCTATCAATATCGTATGTTACCGGCCCCTGTGGTCTATTGGTATGATTCTCGCTTCGGGTGCGAGAGGTCCCGGGTTCGACTCCCGGACGAGCCCTAATTTTTACTGACTGTATAAACCCATCTTGCATTGTTCGTTTCTTATGCCAACGATTTCCACTATTTATGCCGGTTTTCACAAGAAGGATCTGTGATATTGACAAGATTATATACTTTCATGTTTGGTCAGAGAGAACCCGACAACTTCATGTACATAAGACATGTAAGATGTAAATGTATATTTTACATGTATGCTTCTCAATGACATAGCTGTATTTCAACATGTTCTGATTTCGACCTGAAATGAAATATCGTAATATTTCCTACCAGAGTTCCTAAAAAACATGAATGACCCTTGTCATTATCTTTTTTGTCGCTAAAATTTAGAATATTACAAAATGCAACTGAGATAAGTCAATACACTAAATAGACAGATTTATTGGTATAAGTTTGTAAATCTATAATCTGACCAATTGGACACAAAAATAAAAAAAAGTAAAATTGGTCAAACCAGAAACCATCGTACCGAAATTTGGTAAGCAGAATTATAAAAGTATTTACTGTACAGCATGTGCACTTGGTAGGAAATATGAACAGAACATGAATATGTTGGCAGAAAAAAATGCACATTTTGCATATAAATCGTAATCGTTAGCATTAAAAATTAAATCAAATACATGTGTAAAAGAAAATGCGTCGGCCGGGAGTCGAACCCGGATCGACTGCTTAGAAGGCAACCATGCTTTTTTTTCCTTAATAAAATATTTTATTCAGTATGTACAATAAAATGTGAATAGGACATAACCGATAGAAAACAATATTGTTAATTTATCCCCTATTTGTTAGTATAAGTAGTCCTATCAAATTCCATCTAGATCCATATATTTATCGTGAAAGGAAATAATCATATTTAATAAGATAAAATAATAAAAAAAGGTAATGGGGTTGTTTACAAAATAATTAGGACTCATTGTTGAAGGCGTCAAAGTAAAAACAATAACGTGTAAAGATAGACAACTCGTGTTGAACTGTGAACAAATACTTTAAAATCGAGTACACCAAATTAAAATTTAGCCCAAAACCACATCAATAGGTTGTAAAAACCATTAAGTCGAGTTCGCCGATCCGAATAATACCGAAAAACCATATTAATCCAAATATTCCAAAACAATATCAGCAGTATTATTTTTTATTTAGATAAAGATATTATTTACTAAGAGTTTTATATAAGAATTTCAACAGAACTGTTTTTGAACTGAATAAGGGGGTTGTTGTCAACAAAATATTTGTTGAAAAGAGGCGATCTGTTGTTCATTTTATAATATGTGTACGAATATATCACATAATTGCGCATTAAAAAAATAAATAATCTTTTTATATCTATTTGTTTGCCATCAAATACTAATATTTGTCTTGATTTGTAAATTGATAGCCTTGCAATACTGAGGAGAAAATTTACGAAATAGGTGTTTACTAATTTGCTGTTGTTTGTGTATCCATGTAATATTAATTTCTTGTAATCAATAACTGTGTGTTGTGTATCATTTAACAGTACATTGTGTAGTATATCAATTAGATATGTATTAAAAGTATTCAGTTTTGGACATGTGACCCAAAGATGAAACAAATCTTCAGATGCCGTGTGACACGCCAAGCACGAGCTGTCCTGTACCTTGCCCACACACAAGAGTTTACTCAGTGTAAATATAGTATTTGTCGCCACCCTACAATTAAGACTGACACAGGGGGGGAGGGAGATGACATTAATTGACAACACTGTACACAGATCGAAAACACATTGAAAGGTAATGTTGAATCCAAAAGACTTCCGATGTCGGCCGCTCAGTAAAGTCTTGAAGGAGGTCAGGAGCTTATAAAATAAATAATGGAAAAAACAGATTATTTATCACATCCCAATAAGGAAAACAGAAAACTTATAACAAAATTTAGAGTTAGTGACCATGAGTTGTTAATAGAAACTGGTAGATACTATAAGATACCCAGAGAGGAAAGACTATGTAAAACATGTAAAGTCTTGGACAATGAGGAACATTTCTTCTTTAATTGTGCAATTAATCAATCTTGTAGAAAGCAACTTTTAGAATATTATATGAGAACTCAGCTAAATTTTAATTCCCTGAATCAGTTAAAAAAGTTGACTATTATACTAAATCCGTCAACCTCTGAACAAATTAAAACAGTCGTTTCTTTTTTACAACAGTCATTAGAACTGAGGAGAGGAGACAAATAACTGTTTTATATTGTAAACATTAATTCTTTTATGTTTTGTTATTATAAATGTGATGTACTACAACCCAAATGGGTTATAAGTATTTGAATAAAGTATATATATAAAACAATTTTGAAGTCGCGTTTGAAATGTCCGTCACACTAGAACCGAGTCTTAAGGGACCGACCATTTAACTTGAAGGGGGGGGGGCTATGGTTTTTTTCTAAAAAAATATTTTGGATCTGATTTTATGTGAAAAAAATATTTTGGCTGCCAAAATGATGAAAAAAAAATTTTCTGAAGGAGGCTTTCTACCCAAAAAAATAATGTTAATTTTGAAAAAAAATATTTTGTTGATACGTGTGCAAAAAATAACCATAACCCCTCCTTCAGGTTAAATGGTCGTTCCCTAAAGAAGGAAGTCTATCAACGTTGACAGGGTTTTCGGAACGTAGATCGTTTTTCCATATATTTAGAATTGCGTTTAAAATCTTATCGAAAGCTTCGACGATTTTACAGTTTTCAAAATCGGGTTTATCTTTAACTATTTCGACAATAGCATAACGGGAAAGAAAGCCACCGATGACTTCGTAACATATATCTTTTATTTGCGTTATACCGGAATTTATAAATTCTTTAAATAACAACGCTTTACCGTTTACACTTATAACTGGATTACAAAAAATTGGATTTTCATATATATGTTGGACTTCAATGTTAAATTCAACTTTGGATTTTATTGAATAATATGCAAGGATCATTTCTTGATAAACGTGGTAAGATTTTTAATTGACTCGGATTAAAACAGGTGTAAACAATGTTTGCCGCTATATTCATGTTTTCAATTTTATTTATAAAATAAGTCATTGTACTTTTCCAAGGTGCAATACAGTCTTGTCTCATGTTCATTTACTCCATATCCTTTCGTAAAATATGTGTCTAAATATTCTTCGGAAAAATTTTAATTTAAATGCTTGCATTTTTAAAAATAGATCAAGAATATTTAATTAATCCACCTTCTAATTTGGGTGCTACTATTGATTTTTTTTTAACTTGGGATGGTTTGTATTGCCACAGAAAATTTAAACATGCTAATTTTATTTCGTTTTTGTATTTACTGGGAGGGGGCATACTGTTAATGTATAATAAAACCTAGACATAATTACTGTAAAGATAATTCTCTTTGTGACCAAAAATACAAAATTGTTTTAATCTTTTTAACTTTTTGATCCCAATTTTTAAAAATCACAAACTTCGGAGTTTGTACCCATGTAGATTCCTAAAATTTGAGTCGCGTCTTCTCATTGTTTGATTAATTCAACATTGGAAATACAACTAGTACCTAAACACATTATTTCAGGTTTAAGTTTGTTTATCTTTGCACCTGATGCTTCACTGTAAGTGTCCAATACTTAAAGTTTTGTTAACGGAATTTTTATCGCTAGCTGTTAATGTGAAATCATCTGCATGTGCAAAAACTGTGAAGAAATCATTAGAATTCGGAATATTTATTCCTTGAATATCTTTTTTTTTCAAAATGGCTTGTACCAAGGGGTCTACGGCCATTACGTACATGCACGCAGATATTGGACACCCTTGTTTTATACTCTTCACAACTGGGATATAATTTGATAAAAAATAATCCGTTATTTAACCAGAGACATATATGTTTGTTGTGATTAATATTGGGTAATAGTAGAGTTGCCAATCTCTGTAATTATATGTCTCTGATTTAACTGTACTTCTATTATTTGTGTATAAAATTCACTGCTTCCCAAGTGCTGCTCGAGTTAAATGGTGGTTTTTGTAACCCGCGACTATGACTGCTGTAATAAGATGTATTGTGGGTATATTCAGACGAAATAAACATCCGGTATGACGATAATAGTGGAATTTAGGGAAGAAGTTGTATTTTAATCATTTTTAACTTCTGTAATTAAAGGCAGAATATGTGTAAATTGTAGAGCTAACCAACAGTTACAACATTGACATAGAAAGTACGTTCAATTTGTGAATATAAACAAATCTTATAAATCGTTAATTACTTTACAATTTCATATTTTCCTGTCACAAAATATGAATATAATACAGCATATTTACAATGGATACATATATCGTTCAAACAGTTTGATTTCCGCAGAAGTCTGCCAAGATATCTGGTTTTTAGCCTAAGTACCGAGATTTTGGCTGATGTAGGCGCGACAGTTGGGTTCTGTAGGTGCGACCTATGGTTTATGTAAAAATATTCAAGTGCGACAGTTTAGTACTGTGTCCAAAGCAAAGAATACCTGATGTTTGTGTGTTATTTATTCGTATATAAATTTGTAGGACAGATATCGTTTATAAGAATAAACTTATTTATACTTTGACGGTCTAGTATAGTCGTTTTCGTAACATTGATACGAATCGATCACGTATAAGCTTGTTTTAATCGCAAGTGACAAACGGAAAGCAATTTTTTTGTGAATAACTACGTTTTTTTTCTTTCCAGATTGTGGTCATCGAGTTAGTGGTATATCTGTATTGGGTTATATTCGTATATTTATTGTACTATAGGGAAACGGGACAGATAAAGGGGGTTTGGGTATCCATAAACCGTCTTAACACTACCGCTGGCTTTTGCTAAGGCCGGTACGAAGTCTGGCTGTTCCGAGTTCCTATCGTTGTCTAGGTTTGTCTTTTGTCTTATTCGTGTTCTTCATGTGTAGTTCCATGGCAGATTGTGGCATGCGATTATAATTTCAGCCATTGTAGGCGTTTCCTGTTATCCATTTTTTACATTCTTAACTGTAACTGAAATGATATTATTTGGAACCTGAAATAGTCTGAAATTCATACGTTCTAGTTAATCTCTGTATGCAAGTTTTCTTTTAAAAATCTGAAAGTGTGATAGTTTGAGATATTCTCTCAAGAACAAGTACACGTGTATGCATGATAAAACACAGAAAAACACTTTTATTGTTTTTTTTTTTTTTTTTGTAATCCGCATTTGCAGCTTTACGCTATTGCAAATAACATACATGTACCTTCTTCATAACAAAGATGCCATATATCTCTTCTGTATCTAATATTTTCAACGCTGTATAACAACATTGAAGATTAATGTGAAAATCAAAAAAATGCTTTGATATTACTGTTTTGAAATGTACTCAAAGGGACAGTCGACTTGCGTTTCTTTACACCTTCATCATCAGTGATGTCACTTTCTAGTGTCCCCAGCAATATCCATACATGGAAAGATAATAACGGTAATTATTTTCGATTATTTTACGGAACAGATTGGTTTTATTAAATGATAAGGAATATTGCTTTTCGCAGATTGGTCGAGACAGCATTGCCTTGCTTGTACCTCAGAGTAAGTAGACTCGGGATTTTTACTTGACAAACCGTATACGTCATTCATTACCAAACAACCAATCAAATTGCGCCTTGTTACTCACATTCGTCTGTGTGACATCTGTTGCATAAACACGGAAGAACGTTCAAAACAGATGGCAAACACAGAAGGACTCAACCAATACTACAAAAACTACCTTCATGTTTACAAGTAAAAATTGAGAAGGGAATAAAAATCGATAATATATTGGTGTTGTGTTGTCAAAGTTTTAAATGAGAACAAAGAAAAGTAAAAATATAAACTATTTTCTACAATGAAATTTTAAAAAAATGTTTTTTTTTTAATATATAATAATAATATACTGTTTTACGGTGATGAGATTTTCTTTTTTTTTTAACTGAGGACAAGTAAAAAAACTGTTTTTGCAAATGAACAAAAAGCAAAATTCCTTATTACATTTAATAAAGTATTTATTGACTTTTCATTTGGTCTACTCATGACTATACGGACCTGGTCAAGGATTGGTTAACCTCAGCCGCTGGCCTCGGTCAACCAATCGTGACCAGATCCGTATAGTCTTGAGTAGACCTCACTAATACTTCATTGTAAGGGTACTCGTCTTGATAAGTTGGACTTTTTTCTAGTTTGATTTTTATTGTGAGTCTTCTTGTGTATTTATTTTTTAGCCATTCACCACATATAGGGTTAGGGTTAGGTTAGGTTAGGGTTAGGTTAGACATTCCGGAAGTGTCATGGCGACGTCCAGCGTCTTTGTGAATTGAGAGAAATTTTGCCCCAATCTGGTTGATTTACTAGATAAATAACTCCCGTAATGGATCAAACTAATTCTGAAAGTTTAACAGATAGTCAAATTATTATGACAGTTGATACAGAACCCTCCGGAAGCAGTGAGATGACATTTCCCTTCAAAATTGATATGACCAAAATAGACTTTTCCATAACACAAATAAGAAATGAGTACCCAGAGGGTTGTTTTCCTGAAATATTTAGACCACCAGCAGGTGTAAAAGCTAAAAAACTTAAATATGAAGAAATAGATGAGGATATGTATGATCCAGGTGCTCGAATGGTTGCGTTCAGAATTGAGCGCTGTAGGCTTGAGGTATGGGTACGAGCCCTAGGAATTTTATATTATGACCATTATGGGAAGTTAACATCAAATTATTGTGTTGATTGGTATGATGACCCATTGCAGTGGGATGATGAAAACACAAATAAAGCAATTGTTATTGATTTTATATGTAATACTGAAAGGCAATATAAACTGACACTCTTTATCACAACTGGGGTCATCCAGGTTCAAGGTAACCATAGAAATCTCTTCATTCGACGAGATTTCCCGATGCTTATGTCTTTTGTAAAATCTATTTGTTCAAATTCTGTCTTACGAACTGAAGACCTAACTAATGTGCTAAAAGACCAGGTACATGGGGAAAGTGACACAGAGTTGACCGAGCTTAAAACACCACTTATGTCGAATCGCCCAGATAAAGATGAAACTGTGTTAAAACCGCCGTATAGTGACAGAAATGAAACAGATACAAATGTAAAAACTCAAAATCATTCTTGCCAAAACACAAAACATAACAGTGAAACAGAGGCTTCAAACAACAATGATGAAACCGATTCTATAGATTCCACCATGCAAGTACCTGCGAGTTACATACATGAATTACAATCCGAATTTGTGAAATCTCTCGACAAAATTAACGAATCGCAAACAGCCCTTTTGAAACAAGCCGAAAAAACGTTTACTAACGCAATTACGAATGCCATTAAACCCTTAGTAACTTCAGTCAGTCAGCTTAAGAAACAAAATGATATTATGTCTCTGAATATTAACACTACTAGTTGTAACATAAAACAACATGAAGATATGGAAAAAAGATACCTTGACATTGAGAAAAGAATGAAAGAACTTGAATCAACTATACAAACTTTACAAACCCAAAAATTCAAAGATGCTATTGTAATTGCAGAACTTGAATCTAACATAGCAATAGAGAAATCCAAGTCAAAATCTGAATGTGCTCAACTTCAAAATGATATTTTAGAGTATAGGAAAGAAAATGACTTACTCAGAAAGAAGAATACAGAAATAAATGATCAAAATATTCAAATTGTTGAAGATAATAAGGAGCAAAAACTGAAAATTGATTCTCAGTTTAATGAAATTTTGGAACTTAAATCCCAACTTTCAAGTATGTTTTCTCCACAAAAAGCTGATCAACACAACTCTCAGGACAGAAGGCCCAGCTCAGTTACACAATCTGTTAAAATTAATCGCAAACC
>MJUU01046095.1:15383-27691 GCA_002080025.1 Modiolus philippinarum | reverse complement strand
ACGGATAGTAATCCCTATGTGTCGACTCTGCTTACAGCAGGCGACACAAAAAATAGCTTACAAGAATTTTCCCATTTTAATTATGGTATACTTTCAGAGCTATGCATTCAGAGGTGTGAGCAATATCCTGTCTACCTTCCTGAATAATATAATGGTGAATATTTGGAACTTAATTAAGGCCAAACCAATTTAATTCTCTGTTTGGCATCAACTTTATTTTTTGAAATGTAGTTGGATATGAGGCAAACAAACAAAAATAAAACTAAAAACAAGGAAAGAATTTTTGAAAATAACACAATCTGATGTGACCAGTGTTCATTAAAAGTCAGTTTTCAGAATTCAATTGAATCCAGTGAAGACATTTTTTCTACCATTGCTTACTTTTTCCAATGTTTTCTTATGGTATTTTATATTTGTGGTCTTTTTAAATGACGATTAAAATACCATTTCAATCACAAAAACGAAAAAATCCCTTGTTTGTTTTGCTATAAACTCACACATTTTTATTGTGCGCGCTGATGCCAAATATAGAAATAACTTGTCTTGGCCTAACTGCTAAAGAAATTTTTGGAAAAACAATAGCCATAAATTTATAAACGATAACAACTAAAACTGTAAACAACACATCTCTATTGGATCATACTTTTAAAACAAGCAGACAATATCTAACAAGACCTCTTACTTTGATGGCACCTTATTAAGGTAGACAGACACTTATATTCATATCTATGAGATTTTGCTATTTGTTGGCTAAATTCAAGAACCAATCCTACCAACCCGAAATCTGTAATAAAAAGCATGGGTCACCATGCTTTTTTTTTGTAAAATTGAGATGAAAGTTTGCTCATTTTTACCCATTTTTTTCACCTAAATTTATATAGAATGCACCGGAAAAATATGGAAAAGCAATTTTCAGCTTAACAGAAATGAACCTTTTATCCATGATTATTTTCTATATTTTTTTAAATAGATAGCTAATGATATGATATATTGATTACAATGATAAAATTTATATCTCACCATGCTTTTAACGAAGATATTTTACGAAGTGTTCAGATTAAACATTATTTCTGGGAAAAGGGAAGCAATTCGCGGCAAAGTGGGCAAAATATGAAATTTCACATCTGTCAGTCTATTATGACGTCACAAAGGAAAAGCTGTCATATAACTGTTCCTGCCTGAAAATCAAACCAACACATACCCGACTCTTTTATATTTTTCAAATGTCCAAATGAATTGCACAGGGCAACAGTGTTTATCTACCTTAAATACTTTGTCTTTAGATCATATGCAAATTTCCATTTTTTGAAAACTCAGTTTGTGGGATTTACAAATGGAAAATGTTATTTTTGATAAGAATAAAAAAGTTACACTGGAATCATATTTGTACTGTTATATCCACTTAAGATGTGGATAATGTTCTATGGAATATACCTGTGTTACACTGGAATCATATTTGCATTGTTATATCCACTTAAGATGTGGATAATGTTCTATGGAATATACCTGGTGTTACACTGGAATCATATTTGCATTGTTATATCCACTTAAGATGTGGATAATGTTCTATGGAATATACCTGTGTAACACTGGAATCATATCTATACTGATCTATCCACTTCAGATGTAGATAATGTTCTATGGAATATACCTGTGTAACACTGGAATCATATCTTTACTGATCTATCCACTTCAGATGTGGATAATGTTCTATGGAATATACCTGTGTAACACTGGAATCATATCTATATTGATCTATCCACTTCAGATGTGGATAATGTTCTATGGAATATACCTGTGTAACACTGGAATCATATATATACTGATCTATCCACTTCAGATGTGGATAATGTTCTATGGAATATACCTGTGTAACACTGGAATCATATCTATATTGATCTATTCACTTCAGATGTGGATAATGTTCTATGGAATATACCTGTGTAACACTGGAATCATATCTATACTGATCTATCCACTTCAGATGTAGATAATGTTCTATGAATTATACCTGTGTAACACTTGAATCATATCTATACTGATCTATCCACTTCAGATGTGGATAATGTTCTATGGCATAATCAAATGTCATGTTCAGTATATCATCATCTTCTCCAGTTCTCTGTGACCAACCAAACCTTTCTCCCATCAGGCAAATGAAATATGGTCGGCATCTCTCAATCTGATAATAAATCAGGCAAATATTACAGTGCAACTTACAATGCCTGAACAATAACAGGCTTTAAAGATAACGTTTAAATCGTATCAATACAAGCCTTTGCATAATCAAACATGCCATAAGGTCGTATGTAAAATTATGTTTTCAGCAAGATGTCATCTTGCCTGAGATATGAACATGAAAACATGAATCGAATTTTAAGGGGATCTTCCAATGTAAGCAAATTTGTAAGCCGGATGTGACTTCTCTTGTCAAATAAATTTAACAGGGAAAAAAATTTAATGGCATACTCTCTGCTGCTACTACCTTCTTGAGTGGACATTTTTAATGGTTCATTAGACACTAGATCTGATTGGTTTTTTTTGGTCAAATCTTTAAAGTACATAAAATCTTATCACTTGGAAATGTGAAAACATTCACTGTTGACATTTTCTATCACACTTAGACATAATCTCTAAATGAGAAATACATGGGCAGCAAATCACTTGGAGTCATTGAAGTAACATATTTTGAGAAAAAAAGTTGTAAAAACAAATAATAGAAAACACATGTATATTCCCTTTATTTTCAATTCATTATTATAAACTAGCAATGCTTTGAATTAAATCACATTATTATTTTTGAATGACATAACACAATTTTAAGTATGGTAGAAACAGAAAAGTTACCTCTTGTAAACATATAGCAATAGTTTTGCCGTCACTGGCTTGTTCTGATGTTATACCCCATCTTAAATCTACATACGTAAAGAAAACACCTCGATCTGCACAGATTCTGTTTATCTGTAAAGCAATAAAGAATAAAGGGTTACGCCGAGCGCAGCATGATACGACGTCGGCATGTCAAACACTGCATGAAATTTGAACAAGTGTAATTCAAAATGAATGAGGACACAGTAAAGAGCTTGAAAATGGTAAGAGGTATGTCAATTGGTCAACATACTACTTTAACTATATGATAAGAGGAATCCGAAGAAAGGAACCCCATTAAAATCAAATACAAAAATAAAAGATTTTACATATTCTGAAAATTGCAATTTCAGCCCTTTTGACCCCTTGTAGCTTGGAAACGGTAAAAGCTACGCCAAATCCATTGACACATTACTGAAAGCTTTTATCAAGAGAAATCCAAAGAAAAAAATCCCATCAAAATCCGAAATCTGCAAATTTGCAATTTTATCCCCATTCAGCCCCTCATAACTCGGAAAAGAAACGCGTTGTTAAAAATCTGATAGTGCAGCTCTATTATATTTATTTTCAAAAGGAATCAATTGCAAAAAAACTGCATCAAAATCTGACTAAAAATTAACAAAATGAAATTTTTAAAAATCGCTCCTTTTGGGCCCCATTTATCTCGTGAACGGTACATGCCACGTAAAATCTGTTGCATACTATTGATAGGGAATTTAATTAGAAACCCACTGAAAGAAACCCATCAAAATCCAATAAATAATAAATATTCTACAGCCAAATATGCGAAAACACCAAATTTTACCCTTTTTGGCCCTTCTTTTTTAAAAATGGGAGGGGCAAAAATAACCAAAACCTACCCCAGCCTTTCTTTTGTGTAAATGAACACTGTGTAAAAATTTCATTAGGATTGGTCAACTGGAACTTAAGTTATTGACCAAAAACAAAAGTGTCTACAGACGACGACGCCAGACGACAACGACGACGACAGCACCATACCATTATATGACCTCAAATTTTTGGCGGTCGTATAAAAAATTGATGGGTGTTCCATGGAACACTTGTGTCGCCTGCAGTACAGAAGAGCCATTTTTGGCCAGTGAACCTCTGAAATCTGTAAACTTAAATTTTTAAGTATTATGTGCACGGCTAGACTAGGAGAAAAACATATTCTGCAATTTTGTTTAGAATATGAATAGAGTTTTGGGGACTGGCAGATTAACAAACTGAAATAACAAATGAGGTATGTTGGCTTGGCAAACCTCTTAAATCTGTAAAAACAAAATTTCAAGTATAATGTGCATAACCAAACCTGATAAACAACATATACTGAAAGTTTGATTGGAATCTCACACACATTTGTGAAGGAGTCGAAGATTAACAAATCAAATTAACAAATGAGCAATTTTGGCTCTGTGAACCTCTAAATCTGTAAAATCTAAATTCTAAGTATCAGATGCATACCAACAGCAGGTAAACAACATACCTGAAAGTTTGGTTGGAAACAGACTAGCAGTTTTGAAGGAGTTGCAGATTCAAAAGCTGACAAGACACACAAATGAGCAATTTTGACTCCATGAACATCTAAAATCTGTAAAATCAAAATTCTAAGTACCAGATGCACATCTACACCAGGTGAACAACATATCCTGAAAGTTTGGTTGGAATTGGAGAAGCAGTTTTGAAGGAGTTGCTGATTCAAAAAGCAACACTCACAAATAATCAATTTTGGCTCTGTAAACCTCTAAAATCTGTAAAATCAAAATTCTAAGTATCAGGTGCAAAACTACACCAAGTGAACAGCATATCCTGAAAGTTTGGTTGGAATCGGACCAGTAGTTTTGAAGGAGTTGCGGATTCAAAAACTGATGGATGACGCAGGACGACTATGACGACATTAGACGACAGATAGTAATCCCTATGTGTCGACTCTGCTTACAGCAGGCATGTAATAGAACTAAATGATCTTAGATTAAATTTGGCAGAGACAGTTTCAGATTATTTACAGTGAACAGCCTAAAATAAAATCAGATTGTCTAAATAAATCATGCAACAACTACCATTTTTACGTTATTTCTTAACTTCAAACTAGAACTGTTGCCAAATGGTGACCAATTTTTACCCGATCAGTAAACCCTGAATCAATATGGCAAATGCAAATTCAAATGTGTGTTGACAATGTACAAGTATGGGCATAATTATATACCTCCTCTTTTTTCAAAAAAAAATTACAAGTGAAATTCTGAGCTCAAAAATCGTTTCTATAGGTGCTAGGCAACCTTCCTGTTAAGTTCCATCCCGTTCAAGGAACTTTGACTTTTCCCACTTTTTTTAGTTTCTATGGCAAACATGGCCATTTTGAATATCCCAAAAGATATGTGTGTGCATATCTATTTATTGTAAGCAAGATTCCTTTGAAGTACAGACAAGGGTATGAAAATATCCCCCCTCCCCCGACTTTTTGGAGGGCATAAAAACATTCAGCAAAAGCAAAGATATCATTGCTGTGGTAAATAAATCCTTTCTTATAACTGTCAAAATGTCAAGATAAAAATATACCTCTCTAAATGACTTTTTTATAATTTCATCTCGTTCTTTACAGAAATCTTTAAATGTACTAGAGACAAATACTCGGATTTCTCTCTTCTTTTGTAACTTGTTTTTAAAGGTTAGTCTCCTTTGTAAAAAGTGTGACTTGACTACATTCCAGAGAACTGACATATCAGTACTGGGTCTTCTCTCGGATTCTGGACTGTCTGTATTTAACATTTCTGATTCTGATGTGTCCTTATTTGATATCAGCTTATTGATTATCTGCTTATGCTGTGACTCTGAAAGTACACAATACTTTATTCTTTAGTCATAGACTATCATGAGAAGATGTAATGAACTGTATGGTATCTGAGCATTGGGAACTAAAACTTTTCAATTTGCCCTAAAAAATTAATAAAAATGGCACAGATGTACTGACAACAGAATTATATATTCTCTAATGATATATGAAGTTTTAACTGGTTCTGACACGTTAGATAAATTTTCATATTCAACATATGTTGAATAAAGCCCTGTGCTATTTCCCGCCAAATCTATTCCGAATACAATTCTCTGTGTTTATCATTTATCATTACAGAAAAAGATTACACCACTTTATCCCCATTATTACCATATTTTATCCAATCTGAATAGTTAAATTTAAAAATTTTTAAATTATCAGCAAGTCTTGCAATCAAAATTTTCAAATTTAACTATCTATAGTGGGTAAAATATGGTAATGAAGGGAATCTTGTGGTATAATCGTTAATTATATAACATGATTCATTCAAGTATAAATTTATTTTTAAAGTGAAGTAGTGAAATCTACATTACTAGGTACCTAAGATCTACTTACCTTCATACAATCATTTTGTATCACCTATAGTTTGTGAAATGGACATAAACATAAAATTTAACAAGTCATGGAAACATATTGAATCATTTAAATAAGCAACCCATTGATCTTTCATCACAATAAGACTAAAAGAATCTAACACCAGTGAAAGTACAAGACAAGAGAATCTCAAACACCCAAGGGTAAGATTTCTAGTCTCGGACCAAGCTTGCAGAGTCCGAGATAATTGAAATCTTACCCAAGGGTGCTGAGCTTCTCTTGTCTTACACTTTCAACGGTGTTTGGTTTTATCTATCACTGTATTCTCTCTAAAATATACTAATATCTGCCCCGAAATGTTGTCACCATTCGCCCGTTTACACAAGGAGTCACATCCCTTTTAGTGACATCATAAAATCTGGAATGTATACCCAGTGCATCATATTTTTTAAAATGTTTTTCTCAAAATTTACCTGTGAAATCTTACCTAAAATGATACAACTAGAGGCTTCCAAGAGCCTGTATCGCTCACCTGGCTTTCAGTTGCCACAATCGTTGTAACATTGTAAGTTATACAGTTGTTGATCTTCAGTCTCTCAAACTTTAGTACTGCGAACACCACCAATATCTTGAACAGTATTTAAAGTCTGATCATGTATTTCTATATTTCTTTGTTGGGCTTTTTTGAAAAAAACGTTCTTCCTAAGAACCACTTTTAACACCATTTTTGAAATCGAGACATCATTTTGTAAATGGCGGTCAACGAACAATTTTCAACATTGGTTTTGAAGTCGCAACATCAATATCCATTTGGAAAAAAAATTACACTGAAATACAACAACGTTGAAATTTCCAGCCTTTTTTGACAATCATTTTGGAAATGGCCATCAGCAAACAATTTACAACATAAGTTTTGAAGTTGCGGCATCAATACCTATTTGGAAACCAAATTTTATTGAAATCAGACAACATTGAATTTTCCTGCCTTTCTTGGCAGCCATTTGAAAATGGCAGTCAACAAACAATTTTCAACACAAGTTTTGAAGTAGTGACATCAATATCCACTTGGATACCAAATTTAATTGAAATCAGATAATGTTGAATTTTCCTGCCTTTTTTGGCAGCCATTTTGAAAATGGCAGTCAACAAATAATTTTTAACATCGGTTTTGAAGTTGCAACATCAATACCTATTTGGAAACCAAATTTCATTGAAATTGGACAATGTTGAATTTTCCCGCCTTTATTGGTGACCATTTTGAAAATGGCAGTCAATGAACAATTGTTAACATCTGTTTTGAAGTTGTGACATCAATACCTATTTGGAAACCAAATTTCATTGAAATCAGTCAATGTTGAATTTTGAAAAAGTTTCCACAGCATGGCAAACATTTCATCATTTACACTTAACCTTCATCTTCTATAGTTTGGGAAATAAAAGATGAAAAAATACGAAAATTTTAAAAATTCGGTGAAAAAAGGGAAATAACTCCTACAACAGTTTATGGATTTTCTTCAAAATTTTAGAGTGGGTAGATCTTGATATGAAGAACATTTTTGCAATTTACACTTGACCTCTATCTGTTACACTTTTTGAAAGAAAAAATAAAAAATGCAAAAATTTTGAAAATTTTACGGAAAAGGGCTGTAACTCCGAGATGGGTTTTCAGATTTTCTTCAAAATTGAAGGGTAGGTAGATCTTGTTATGCTGATCACTTGTAACACATGTCAGATTTTTTATATCTGTAATGGTTTTTGAGTTATTTGCAAAAAACAGCAATTTACCCCTATGTTCTATTTTTAGTAACAGCGGCCATGTTGTTTGGTCTACGGACATAATAATCACAAACTTGAAAGCGCATACCCTGGTGATGATTCAGGTGAAGTTTGGTTAGCATTGGCCCAGTAGTTTCAGAGGAGAAGATTTTTGAAAAAAGTTAACGGATGGACGGACGACGGACGCTGAGTGATGGCAAAAGCTCACATGGCCTTTGGCCAGGTGAGCTAATAATTCTATAATATGTACACTTAGTCCACTTATGGCCACCAATGAGAATCTTTTTAGCAAATAATTCTAAGTGAGTGTTGCTGGAAATGTTTTACCTGGAAAAGTCGCGTGTGAGCTGTAAGGAAATCTCATACCACTAAAGATAGGAACTGTTGCATCTCAAAAGTGAGAAAAGTGCATGTCAGTTTGTCTTAACTTGGTCTCAGTAAAGGCATAACCATTTATAAAAGAAACTAGAGGCTCAGACACTGAGCCTGTATCGCTCACCTGACAAAATGCTGAAGCAGGGTTTTCAATGTTCTGCATGGTGGCAATGTTTTTTATGTG
Organism: Modiolus philippinarum; assembly: GCA_002080025.1. Classification (NCBI taxonomy): domain Eukaryota; kingdom Metazoa; phylum Mollusca; class Bivalvia; order Mytilida; family Modiolidae; genus Modiolus; species Modiolus philippinarum. The sequence continues at coordinate 19,121 of MJUU01046095.1, read as the reverse complement.
AATTTCCAATAGAACCAAAATAAACTATGTTCTGTGCTGGCGGCCATGTTTTTTATTGGATCGGAATGAAATGAGCAATCTTTGTTAAGGACCTTCAGTTCATCATTCTTGTAAAGTTTGGTTGAATTTGCTTCAGCGGTCTCAGAGCAGAAGAAGAAAATGTGAATTTTCCCATAGGGTCCAATGTTAAACCTAAGTTCTGCCGTGGCGGCCATGTTTTTTATCAGATCGGAACGAAATGAGCAATCTTTGTAAAGGACCTTCCATACATCATTCCTGTAAAGTTTGGTTGAAATTGCTTCAGTGGTTTCAGAGGAGAAGATGAAAATGTGAAAAAGTTTAAAATGTCAGTATAAATTTACAATGTCAAAATAAGCTTACAATGTCAGTATAAATTTACAATGTCAGTATAAGTTTACAATGTCTGTTTAAATTTACAATGTCAGTGTAAGTTTACAATGTCAGTATAAGTTTACAATGTCAAAATAAGTTTACAATGTCAGTATAAATTTACAATGTCAAAAGAAGTGCACAATGTCAGTATAAGTTAACAATGTTAGAATAAAATTACAATGTCAAAATAAGTTTCCAATGTCAGTAAAAATTTCACAATTCATTATATTAGCATTTTCATATAACATTTCCCATGCAAAATTTACCAAGAAAATTACCCACTTGATAATAATATATAAATTTTACCTTCTTCTTTGATAAAATCTGTCAATAAATCACTATTATCTAGTAACACCTTGTTAACTAGTTTCTCTAATTTAGCCTTCCTTTCTATTCCTTTTATCTGCAATGACAAGTCGGAGATATAATTGTTTTAATCATCTCAGTGGTTCTTAACATTTTGGACATCACTACAAAATTATGGTTAATATGGTCTTAAGATGAAAATGTATTGTTAAGATAGACTAAAAGGAAATCAATAGATTTTTCTTATTTGTCTGTCACTGAACTTTTTTTTCTGGGAGAAGCTTTCTGAAATAGCAAGAATTTTACTGATGTTTGACTGACATTTTTTAATAGAGTCCATACAGGGTGAAAAAACAATTTTAGATTTTTTTATATGAACAAAATAACGCTTTTTGTGAAAGTGTAGTATAAAGTGAAAACTCAAACTGACTAAATCAGAAAACTTAACATGTTTGCTAGACTGTAAAATAAGGGTAACTGACAAAAGCAATATAGCAGACTTTCATGTATCACCCATTATTATCAGTAACCTACCACTGATAGATAATGAAAAAGCAAACATGATCACTAGACCATGAAAATGAGGTCAAGGGATAAAGCCAAATAGCAGGCTGTCATGTTCCATCTAAGACAAACACACATAACAAATATTATTGACCTTAAATTAAAAAAATACTGGGAAACTAATCGTAATCACTGGGCCGTGAAATTGAGGTCAAAGACAAAAGCCATATAGCAGATTGTCATGTACTACAAAAGACCAACCTATATACCATATATCATTGACCAACCATTTATAGTTACTGAGAAACTAAACTAAGCACAAAAACTTAACATTGAACCGTGAAATTGAGGTCACAGACAAGAGCTATATAACAGACTGTCATGGACTAACCAAGACCAACCTATATACCAAATAACATTGACCTACCACTTATAGTTCCTGAGAAAATAACTTAATCACAAAAACTTAAAATGCTCACTAGACCGTGAAACTGAGGTCAATCACAAAAGCCATATGACATACTGTCATGTACTACCTAAGACAAACCTACATACAATATATCATTGACCTACCACTTATAGTTACTGAGAAACTAAACTAAGCACAAAAACTTAACATGTTCATTGGACTGTGAAATTGAGGTTACAGACTGTCATGTACTACTCAAGGCCAACCTATATACCAAATATCATTGACCTACCACCTATAGTTACTGAGAAAATGACCTTATCACAAAAACTTAACATGAAAGTTTATGCTGCCACTGTCGCTGCGGCCGTTATACTTTGTACGCATATGACTCGCTTTCCACGCCTTTTGTCGGGGGCGAGACAAAGTTGCTGATCACATTTTTGAAAAAAAAACATGAAAATGTGATTTTTCCCTTTGTATTTCTGTAATTATCTCCCCTCAGTAAGATAACTTTTCAAAAAGTGACATTTTGAACACTTGCAGCATAAATGTTGCTTATTTTATTTATGATCAATAAAATATCAAGAAACATTTTTAAAACAATTGGAATGTTAAAATCCAATTTTCATCAGATGGATGTGCAGTTTAAGACAACCATTAAATTTACACTGAAATCAAATTAAGTAAGCTAAAACTGGATAAAATGAAACTGTGAACTATTAAAAAATAAGGTAAAAGTCTGATACAGGGATCCGGAAATTTTCCAACCCCATTTCTGTCCTTTTTGGCGGGGTAAAAATATGACTGGAAATTTTGACATCGTCTTTACCCCCTTTTTTTTCAATGATGGCGATTTAAGTTAGGTATTCAAAGCAAACATTTGATTTCTGTCTTATATTTTGATTACTGAGGGTAAGAAAGTACTTCATTCAGTTGATAATTCATGTTTATTAACCGAAGTGATGTCAAAATGTCCAAATTCAGATGATGTTTTCTTCGATGACAAAAATGAAAGTAAACCGGAAATGACACCTGTGTTGTAACCTCGAACAAAATCGGACACGGCTATGAATGCATTGTGTTCAAATTAAAATTTTAAAGCCTACGAAAATACAGTGGGAATAAAATATAATTTTATTTACAGTAATATTGGATTTTATCGATCTCCCAAATTAATTTTACCTACACGCATGCGCGATCGGTGAGCAAGTAGAAATGAAAGTAGCGGTCTGTAAAATATGGAAATTAAAAAAAATATATATCATGTTTGAAGTGAAATTACTTCTAAAAATACCCATTTTAAATGCTTCCCTTGCCTATGATTCAATTAACAACCCTTTAACACATCATCAGAAGTGTAATTAATTCGTAGTTGGCAATCAACAAAGGTGTTACAATCACCTGTTAATCCGATTATAGGTGATGAAATATTTATTTAATAATTACCTGTTGACATATCACATCAAATTTAATTAGTGGTTTGGTGATTCAAGTCAAATTCTACATGCATTGTGTTGTAGAATGTCAGATTTTTCTACATACAATATTTTTGAATGTCCAAAAGGTGGAAATTCAATTCGGTTAAAAATTGAGAATTTCAGCCATGACTGACAAACAAGAGGCCCTCAAGAGCCTGTATCGCTCACCTGGACCATGGCTGCCATAGATAAAAGGCATTTCCAATAGGAAAAACGAAAAATAACATTTAGCAGAATACTTTTTTTTCTAAAATTACAGTATTCTTGTTTGGTTTCCATGGCAACCGAAAGATCCACCATCCATTACAACCCATAACAGAACACCATTCAAAAAAAATTTGGGCAGGGGTTCCCCTTATAATTAAAGTAATACATAGTGCTGAAATTAAAACATGAAGACCACTTTTCAAATAAAAATTCAAAATTTGGGCTGAGGTTCCCCTTAAAATCAATAGGGCCAATGTAAAAACTATGTTCCAGATGGGGGCCATCTTGGATGAGGTATGGACCTACCAGATACATTTTTTGGGTGGGACCACCTAAGGACCATTGTGGCTTAGATTGGTTCTAATTGGACTAGTAGTTTCTGAGAAGAAGATCTTTGAATGTATATTCCATAGGGTCCAATGTTAAAACTATGTTCCC